>JAPDLB010000078.1:0-162664 GCA_027569935.1 Clonostachys sp. G952 | reverse complement strand
TATAGTATAAATAGAAATAAAATATAAGCTTTTAATAGCTTACTATCTATAAAGTAATAGTTAAATAGAATATTTAAATTAAACTCTAGAATAATATCTATAAGTATATATTAATTATAAATAGAATAATTAGATATAATTATTACTAATAGTATAAATTATATATAATAATTTAGTATAAGAATTAATCTAACTATTATTAATATATATAAACTATAGTTATAAATTTAAATTCTAGAATTAATTAGAATTTAATAAACTAGATATACTAGTTATTATATTTATAAAAGAAATATTATATTTATTATATATTAAAATAAAAATAGAATTAGAATTTCTCTAGAAAAGAATAAAAAAATACTATAATAAAATAAGATTAAAAAAACTAATTTTAAAGAAAAGAGATAAGATTTATTTACTTTAGAAAAATATTATAATAGTAAAGCTAAATAATAAATTAAATTATAAAAAACTTAGATTATTTAAAATTTTAAAGAAAAAATTAAATATTAATTATAAACTTTTACTACTAAATATAATATATATCTATCTAGTTTTTTATATCTTATTATTTAAAAAAGTATTAGAAAATATTTTAAATTAAAATTATTTAATTAAAATTTATAAAAAGAAATATAAATTAGAGAAAATTCTAAAAAAAGAAATTAGAAATAAATAAATATTCTATTTAATAAAATAAAAAAACTATAATAAAAATAATAATATATAGAAACTAGTTAAATATCTAAAGAAGTATTAATATTTAATCTACTAGTTTTACTAGAAAAAGAAGAATTAGTAATACTATCTTAAGTAATACTATTAAAAAGATTCTCTATAGAAGAATTAAAAGAGAATTCTAAAAAATCTATTATCTTTATAATATAAATACTTTAGATCTAGAATATTAATTTAGCTTCCTAGATTTAGATATATTCTAAATCTTCTTAATAATTTTTCTCCTCTATCTCTTTCTATTCCTTCTCTTCTAATACTTCTATATTATCTAACCTCTTTTTTAATATCTCTATATCTTTCTTATAGAGTTATTTCTATATTTACTATAAATAAGAAATTTATATAAAAGCTTTAGCTAATACTACTTTAGTCTAAGATTTCTTATTCTTAAGATAAAATAGTTCCTTATTAATTCTCTTAACTATATAGATTAGTAATTATACTAGTTTAATATATAAATATATTTACTTAAAGATATTAGAGAATATAAATAATTATATAAGTAATCTAAATAATAATAAATTATATAATAACTAATATTTAGTATAATAATATATAATACCTCCTTCTTAATATAATAAGAATATAGAAAAACTTTAAATCTATATATAAGAATATATTTTAATCTTTAGATATAATTATATACTAACTTAGATTTCTTTTATTTTAATATATAGTTAGATATTTTATTAATAGCTAAATAATAATATAAATAGATATAGAATTAAGTATATATAATAATAGTATAGTATAATAAAATAGCTTTAGGAATAAAACTAATAGGGAGAGAGTATTATATTATAAATAAAGACTATCTCTAGAGGCTATAGGAAGTTATATATAAGATAACTTAGTAGATCTATTTTAATAAATTAATAAAAGTAACTTTACTCTACTTAAGTAAAGTTTTAAGTAAAAACTATTATAAATACTTTAGTAAATATACTAATATATATATATATTTATTTCTATAGCTTAATACTCTTTTAGATAGTTATTAATATAATTATCTATATATTTATTATTACTAGCTTTATAATATTTATATATTAATAATAATCTATATTATATAGCTTATAATAATCTAATTATACTATTTAGAATAATATTTAATTAGTTTAATCTTAACTTACCCTAGACCTCTGTTTAGTATAAATTATCTAACTATTATATCTATCTATTAATTTATATTTCTATTTTAAAGTTTTTATTATAGTTTTTATAATAGTTTCTTTATTCTTTTTATATATAATAATAATATTATCTATATAGAAAAATAAAAGAATTTTTAATTTAATATAATAATATAGTTTATAAAGAATAAATATAAATTTTAAATTTTATAAAATTAATTTAAACTTTATTTATTATAAAAAAAAATATAATTTATAAATTATATAATATTTTCTTTAATAATAAAACTTATAATTCTTTATTATATTTTCTATAATTAAATAGTATTTATATAAATATATTATTTAGTAGATTAATATTTATAAATATATTTACTATATTAAATTATAATATTTTAAAATTAAATTTTATAATTATTATTAAAAGAGTTTAAAATAACTTATTTATTAATATTATAATATAGATTTCTTTAGTAATAGCTTTCTACTATTAGTTTTCTTAAATAATAAGTCTAATTTTATACTTTTAAAAATAATTATACTTATTAAACTTATAAGTATATCTCTATATATAGTTTAGGATTTATAAGTTTTAGATTTTTAAATTAAATTTTAAAATTTTAATTTAAGTTTTTATTTATTTATAACTCTCTAAATAATTAATTTTAATTTATTTAAACTCTTTTTTAAATTTATATTTTTTTAAATTTTTTAACTTATTAAGAATAACTAGTAATTATTTTTTATAATAAATTTAATTTAAAAAAATAAAAAGATTTTAAAAGATTTAAATTTTAATCTTTAGTTTTAATTTATTATATATAAATTTATTATATATAGTTTTAGTTTAAATCTTATTATAGCTTTTTATTAAAAGTATATTTAGAGATATAATATAAAAGATTTAATTAAGTTCTATTAATAAATTCCTAAAGAGTTTAAAGCTTTATAATTAATTTTCTAATTTAATTAAATTTATTAGAAAAGTTATAATTAAAGTTTTAAATAGTATTAGAAGAGATATAAAGTAATATATAAAGTATTTATAATTTTCTATAAGCTTTTTCTCTTTCTATAGTTCTCTATTAGTATTTAGATTATTAATTAATTATTTAAAGCTTATTTTTTTTATTTTAAACTTATTTTCTTATTAAATTAACTCTATTATTTAATTAATTTATTAAGATTAAAATATTAATTAGATTTTTTTTTAAATTTCCTCTAGAGTTTATTCTCTAATAGTTTTCTATATTTAAATTTTATTTAAATTAAATATTTTTTTATTAAAAATAATATTCCTAGTAATATATATACTATTAGTAATTAGATTTTAAACTTAAAAGATATTTTAAAAGTTATATCTAACTAAATAATTTATTTAGATTTTTAAATCTAATTAAAATTTAAATCTTTAAATCTTTAATTATATTATTTTATTTATTATAAATATTTTATAATTAATTATTTTTAAATAAAAAACTTTTAATTAAATCTTAGTTTTTATATTTATAATTAGTATTATTAAAAAGAAGCTCTAATATAGTATTTTCTATCTAAGCTTTATCTTTAGAGTTTAATTTAAAAGATATATAGTTATTCTTACTAATTTAAATTATAATTATTTAAATAAGTTACTATTAATTATTAAAAGCTTTATTTTCTTTTTTATTATTTCTCTAGAATATTTACTAGAGTTATTTTATTATTAGATATAAAAAATATATTTCTCTATTTTAATTATTTTATTATATAGAAAAATATAAATAAAAAAGCTCTTTTAAAACTTATTATCTATTTCTAAATATTTAATAGTTATTTTATATCTAGTTTTAAATATTTAGATTAAATATATTAGTATTTAAAAAATATTTTATTCTTTTTTAATTTTTAAAATAATAATTCTAAATAAAGTTAGATTTTCTATTTATTATAATTATATATAAATTATAGCTTCTAATTCTTTTTTAGAAATTATAAAAATTAATTAATAAATACTTTTCTAAATTTAAACTTCTTTTTTATAATTTATAACTCTCTTAATACTTTATCTTTATTAGACTATATATATTATATTTAGCTATTATTAAGCTAATTATTTAAACTCTATTTATTAAAATTATTAAATATTTAAATAATCTTAGCTCTAAATACCCTAGGTAATAATACTAATAAATTAAATTATTTTTATTTAAACTTTTTTTCTAAATATTATATTAAAATTAAAATAGAATAAATATAGCTCTTTTTAGTATTTTAAAATTATATTTAATAATATATTAATTATAATAATACTCTAGTTTATAAAATATTAATCTACTTTTATATTTAATTAAATTCTAATTATTCTTTTAATTCTATTAATAATCTTATTATTATAATTTAAAAAATAATATTAATATTAGTATACTAAATACCTCTAACTAGTAATTATAGCTTAGAAGTCTATTATAAAATAGTCTGCTTAGTTATAACTACTCTAGAACTAGCTTTATAACTAGCTTAATTCTATAGCTAGAATAATAACTTAATTAATAACTTTTATATCTATCTATTTATAAATATATACTTTAGAAATACTTTCTAATACTAATTAGTAGTTATATAATAGCTATAGATTAATAAAGAAAAAGAAATAGAATTTTCTAAATAGCTAGTTAAAAGTATTTTTAAAATTAGCTATTAGTTCTATACTATAGAACTATATATAATATATAATATAATTAATATATAATTCCAGACTTAGTCTTAAAAATAGTATATAGTAATTTTTATAATTAGCTATTACTCTTCTCTTAAAGATTCTATAGTAATAACTAATTAATCTACTATAATATTAAATACTATTAAATTAATTTTATTTAATTTAACTTTTCTATTTAATAAACTTTCTAATAATTCTATTCTATTTAATTCTTTTTTATCTAATAATACTAACTAAATTAGATATTTATTTAATTTAAAAAACTATTTTAATTTAAATTAACTTAAGTTAGTATATTATCTATTAATACTATATATAATACTTTAGATTATAATAATTATTAAGTACTAAAGGAATATTATTATAATTCTCTATAAGTATATTATTAAAGATTAGATCTATTTCTATACTCTTACTAGTTATAAGATAGAGTAATAGTCTTAGTAGGTATAACTACTAGGTTTATATATAAGAGAGTAGCTTTATTATTATAAGTAAATCTATAATAAAATATAAGCTTAAATAATTAATATCTAAAAAGAGATCCTAGTAATTATTACTAATAATTACTATTATATATATAAGGATCTAATTACTTATAATAATTAGGTTTTAGCTATAGGGGATAATTATATTAGAGATATCTATTATTATTATTATAAGAGGTAGTTAGTAATAAATTATAAAAAGAGATAATTAGTAATAATAAGCTTAGAGAGATATTATAATTAATTATAGATAATAAGTATTTCCCTTTAGAGCTTATAGTTAAGTTATATACTTAATAAGCTCTTTTTAGAGTTTTTAGAATTACTATTATCTATACTTTAGCTAGCTATATAATAAAAAGTAAAAAAAAATAGAGTTAAAGGTTAGATATAGATTAGAACTTAGTTAAAAACTAATTATATAGATTATATTATATATAACCTAATCTTAGGATATTATCTCTTATATATAGTAAAAACTCCTAAAAAAAAAAATATAATATAATAATATTATTATTTTTTATATACTTTAAATAGTTATTTTAAAGCTTATTTATTTCTTTAATAATACTATTAGTATTAGAAATATCTCTAAAGAGTATTTTATTATATATATCTCTCTATTAATATAAATAGAAATAGTTAATAAAACTACTTTCTTTTTTAATTATAAAATCTTAAGAGTTTATCTTTATAGAATACTCTCTTTTTTCTAATTCTAAAGAGAGATAAGAAATTCTTTATATCTCTTTTTTACTATTATTTTAATTTCTTTCCTATTAGAATTCTTCTAAATAGAGATTCTTATTTTTTAGATAAAAATAAAACTCTATATATTCTTATTATAAAATTCTCTATATACTCTAAATCTTATATTCTAAGTAAATATAATAGTACTATTAATATAAACTCTATTTATAATATCTCCCTTTAAATATAATAAAATAAAAGAGATTTTTAATATAATTAAACTAATAAAGATCTATATAAATAGTATTAACTAGATAAACTATTTAATTTTAATAATTTAGATTACTATTATTATATTTATTAATATATATATAATATATTATATATATTACTATAAATATACTAAACTATATAGTAGTAATCTATTAGATAAGTTTATATATAACTTTAGAAGCTAATTATTAGAAAAGTTTATATTTTTAAATTCTAATATTACTAAGAAGTTAAAATATATACTATATTATAATAGTATATATACTAAACCTCTAAATAATATATTTAAAGTAGCTTTTAATAATATATAAAAACTAGAAAACTTATTAGAATAGCTAAGAAATATATAGTTTCTTTTAAATATTTTTAATTTAGACTTCTAGATATTCTAATTATAAAAGTAATATAGAAAGTTATAAGAATATAAATTACTAATATTATAATTACTCTAATAAAGAAGTATAATCTATATAATTAAAATTAATAAAATAGAAATACTCTAACTAAATATAAATATAATTCTATAAATATTTTTATCTTTTTAAAATATAATTCTAAATCTATAATATAAGGATTATATATTTATCTTATATAATCTATATTATAATCTCCTACTAGATAATAATCTTAGAATAAGTACTATATCTATATAAGAGCTTATAGCTTTTTAAAAGCTTTATAATCTAAAGAAGTATTTATTTAAAGAAAAACTATATAATATACTTAATATAAAGATTAAAATAATACTAAATATATATAAATCCTATAATATATAGTTTAATAAATTAAAAATTATTTTTTTCTAAATCCTTAAAAGAAATATATAGAACTTCTAGTTTTAATATATTAAAAAAGAATATATATTTAGAGAAATATATTTTAAACTAAAATAATATTTTAATAATAAGTAGTAATATTATTATAACTAGATCTAGACTAATATTATTTTAATATAAATAAATAAAGAGAATAGAGATTTTATAGTATACTAAATACTATAGAAAGTTTTTATAACTCTTATAAGGATATAAAAAATATTTAGAAGTAACTATAAAGGGAATAATAACCTTAAAAATACTATAGTAAGAGTATATAAAAGCTTAAAAGAGTTAGAAATAATACTCTAAAGAGAGTATATAAATACTAAAGCCCTTATATAAAGCTTTATATTAGTTTTAAAGATAAGCCTATTAAAATAATTAGAATAAAGTTTAATAATCTTAAGAGCTTAGAATATAATAAAAAATATATATTTTATTAACTAGGAATATAGATATATTTAGAAACTATTAAATAGAATATAATAATAGTTTTATTACTCTCTAAATATAAAAGAAAAACTATTTAATAGAGATTTTATTAATTAAAACTAAAGATTATAATATAATAACTAGAGAAAATACTATTTTATTTATAATAAATCTAGATACTAGTTAATAAACTATTTATAATAAAGATATAAAGTATACTATTAATTTATAATTAAATTTCTTAAAATAAAAAAAAGAGTAGAAAAAAGTAATATATTAAAAGAATTTAAATAATAAGTTTAAAATCTAAAAAAGATTAAGAATTAATTTAAAATAGTAAACTATAAAGATCTTAATAACTATAATAATCTAAATAAAGAAAACTAGTATATAAATAATAATAAGTAATAACTAGTATAATATTTACTTAATAAAATATTTTAATATTTACTTTCTAAAAAGAAAATCTAAAAAGAATTATAAAATCTATTATACTTTATTATTAAAAAAAGATATATAATATAGTTCTAGGGAATTATACTAGATATAAATACTTTATTAATTTTAACTATAAGTAAATTATAATTTAAAATACTCTAATAAATTAACTTATTAATCTAACTAGATATTATAATTAATATAAAAAGTATTAAGTTTAGAAAAGAACTTATAGAGTTATTAGATATAATAGAGCTATATACTCTATTTAGATTTATTATATTTTATATAATAAACTTAAAAACCTCTTTCTTAATATATTTTTATAATATAAACTATCTAAATATTAAGTTTAAGAATATAACTAATAAGATAGTTAGAATTATAAATAGTTTTTTTATTCTAACTATAAGGAAATAAAACTATATATAGTTCTTTTCTAAATATATACTAATAGTTAATATAGCTTATTTAATAGAACTAGAACTAAAGTAATTCTATTACTATTTTAATTATTTATTAGTAGAAAGATTATATTAACTCTTAAAGAGAGTAAACTATAAAGATATAAATAGAGATATAAAAAAAAAATTAAATACTTCTATTACTAATATTAAGCCTATAATCTAGCTTTAAAATACTTTAAATTTAAATTATAAGATAATTTTAATTTTAATTATAAAATTATAGTTAATATTATATACTTACTAGATTATAAATCTATTTTATATATAGTATATATAGTAATTATATTTTAAAATATAATCTTTCTTAAGAATATTTTAATAGATACTATATAGGAAATATTAAAAAGAATCTAACTAGATATTTATCTTAAACTACTAAACTATATTATATATAATATAGAAACCTAATTTACTAATAATTAATTTTATATAAATACTAGAATTATAGATTCTAAGTATAAATAAATTTTAATTAAGATCTATTAATTAATTAGTAAGATTAAATAATATTATAAACTATTATAATATATATTTAATATTCTATATAAAGAACTTAAAGAGATAATATTAAAAAAAGCTATATTATAAGTAATAGTAAAAGCAGTTAATAATATAGTAGGGCCTAATAGCTTTATACTAATATTATTTATATTTAGAGTATATCTAAAAGTTATTATTTCCTCTCTCTTTTTATAATCTATAATTTAAAAAGTATAAATAGTTAATCTTATAATAAAAGTATTAAAAGAACTATATACTAAAGAGAGAATTATACTTATACTAACTATATATAATAGTTTAAATATAATAAAACTTTTTAAATTCTTACTTTTAAATAAGATTATAATATAGAGAGAGAATAAAAAATAATTTAAACTATATAAACTATTATTAAATAACTCTTATAATATTATAATTAAAATATATAATAAACTAAAGATCTTCTAATCTATATATATAAAGCTATATTATAGGAATAAATAAATAGAAAATCTAATCTAAGATAATATTAATCTAGATAAATATTTAAAAGATCTCTTACTATTTATAATAAATAAACTATTATAGAGAAAAGAGTAATTAAAAAGTTTAAAGAATAAGCTAAAAGTATATATATAATATATAGTATAACTAGTTAGACTATATACTAGCTATATAATATATAAAGAGTAGAAAGCTCTTAAACTAACTAGGAAACTATAAAGAGAAAGAGTTATTATAACTCTAAATACTTCTTTTAAAGCTTTTATAAAAGTAGAAATTAAATAACTTATTAAAATTAAAGTTTTTAAGTTTATATACTTTAGCTAAAAGATTTAGAGTAACTAGTTATTTAAAATATATATTATTAATAAGATAAAGAGTTAGAATATAAAACTATATAAAAAGAGCTATTTAGTTATATAAAGCTATAATAATTTAGATAAAGAGATAGTTCTTATATAGTTACTAATTATTTAATATTATAATTAATACTTTATTCTTATATTAGTACTATTTTTAATATAAATAGAAAACTATATTCTGATTAGAAAAGATATTATATAAGCCTATCTATAGTCTGAGATAGATTTATAATATATAATATATATAAAACTATCTGAATTATTTAAATAAAGTTATTTAGAGAGAATAATTATAATAATTATAAAGCTATTATATAGAATAGCTAAATTAGATATATATTAATATACTATATATTATAAGTACTTTATAATATATATAAAAATAATAATCTCTAGCTATAATCTATATCTTCTAATTATAAAAAGTAATATATTTAGCTTTAGGCTTATTAGAATATAAACTAATAATATATTTAGATTATTTAATAAAATACTTATTATAGAGGAAAAATATTAATTAGTAAAAGCTAAATTTAAAATAAAAGTTAAAATCTAATTTATAAAGAAAACTAATCTAGAGTTTAATAATAAAAGAATATCTCTCTATAGTATAACTATTAAGTTTATATAGAAAAACTAAATTAATATATTATAAATAGCTATAAGAGATCTAAATATAAAGAGCTATAAGTTCTAAAGAGTATAAAGTATATAAATTATAAATATAGTATAATTAGAGGCTTTATATAATTTATTTATAATAGTATAGATCTAATAGAACCTATTAGAAGAGAATATTAATAAATTAAATAAGAGACTTATATAGTAAATAGAATACTATAACTATAGCTTTAATTTTATACTATTTAATCTATATAACTTAAAGCTATATATCTTTATAGATAGTTTACTTATAAATAATTAGAATATAAGCTTATAGATTAGGTTTATTATTATACTTAGTATAGAAACTAAAATAAAAAACTAGAAATCTATATTTAAACTAGTTAGAAATATTCTATATTAATCCTCTATAAAGTATAAATATATTATATAAAGTAACTTTATATTAGAAGTTTATAATATAGTAACTAGTTTTAATATTAGTATTATAATTATAAGTATATTTTAAATAATTACTTTAAAACTATTACTATTAGAAATACTTTTTATAATCTATATAAATTTACTCTTATTATATAAATATCTTATTAAGCTAGAGATAATAATAAAAAAAAAGCTTATAATTAATATAATAATTTTATATTAATTATATAAATACTATAAAATTATAGAAATAAAGTAAATCTATAGAAATAATAACTCTATTAATATATTAATAAAAGTTAAACCTAATTTAATACTTTTAAAACTTATAGAATTAAATAAACTAAGGGTTAAAGTATAAAAGAATATTAAAAAACTATTTAAAATAGATAAAACCTAGTAAACTAGATAGGGAAATTAAACTAATATAATAACTACTTAGGGATATAATTTTAAATATATTATAAGTAAGTAAAATATATAAAAGAGAAACTTCTAATTAGAATAATTCTATTCTCTATTTATATATCTATCTAAACTATCTATTTTTTTTATATTTTTTATTTTTTATATTTTTTTATATTTTTCTAAGATTATTAATATAAACTAGATTTATTTAAAGAAATTAGACTTATTATTATTTATAGAAACTAAAAAGAGTAAAAAGGAATTACTTTTATTTCTCTTAGTATTTATAGAATAAGATAATTTTAGTTTATAAGCTTTAGTTTTAAAAGCTAAAATAAAATACTATTTAAAGATCTATTTAATAGAGTTTAAAATAATAAACTTACTACTTTTTTTATACTTAATAATAATTAAACTATTAAAACTACTATTATAAATAAAATTATAAACTAATTTCTATATTATACTTATATAATTAACTCTTAGATAAGCTATAGTATATTTAGCTATTTTAAGTTTCTTTATTATAAATAAAAGCTTAAAAAGAACCTCTTAAGTAATAACTAGATTTTAAGCTAAAAGTATTAATATAAGGAATATAATAATATAGATATTACTACTTTTATTATAATAAATATACTATTCTCTATTTTTATTATAATTATAATAGTAATTATTACTCTTTCTTAAAATAAGTAATTTAATATATATAGTATACTTATTAATATACTTATTAATAAAAATAATTAGCTTAGAAAATAGAAAATAAATAGATTACTAATACTTATATCTAGTTAGAATATACTTTCTCTATATAAGTTTTTTTCCTTTTAGCTTTAACTAACTTCTTTTTTATATTTATAAGTATATCTATATACTATTTAGTAATAGTAAATAGATAAGTAATTATTTTAAAACCTATTAGATAAATATATCTAATAGAGATATAGAGCTAAACTTACTCTTATTAATAGTTTTATTAACTAGAGATAAAGAGGTATAAGAAGAAGTAGATATAGCTAATTATTTTTTTTAAAATAAAATTAATTATAAAACCTTATCTTAAAGTATATAGATCTTTATATATAGTATAATTAGGAAAAGTAATAATAACTATTCTATATATAGTTAGCTATAGAACTATATTTTAGAATAATAAGGATTATTATAGAGATATATATATAATAGAATATAGTTATATAGAAAAAAGGAAAAAAAGAAATACTTAGTATTTTAAAATAGGGATTATTATAAATAGAGTATATATCTATAATTACTTATTATTAGAATAATTAATTAAATTATAATAGTAGAGTAATTTAATAATAAAGTATATATACTAATATAATAAAGCTTATATTATAGTATATATATATATAATTAAATAGTATAATATTTAAAAAGTATTTTTTTAATAAAGATATAAAGAATTAGAATTAAATATATTTATTTTCTATATTTATAGAGATTATAAAAGAACTTATAATAGAAAAAGCTATTTATATAGAATAAGAAAATAAAAAACTATCTATATTAATATACTAAATATCTCTAACTAGTAGTTATAATCTAAAAGTCTATTATAGAGTAATCTGCTTAGTTATAACTACTCTAGAACTAGCTTTATAATTAGCTTAACTCTATAGCTAGAATAGTAACTTAATTAATAACTTTTATATCTATCTATCTATAAGTATATACTTTAGAAATATCTTCTAATAATTAAATTAATATTTATTTTAAAATAGTAAATTACTTTTTTAAAATATAAATAATATAATTTATTCTATTTATTTTATATTTATATAATTACTTTATTATATTTTAAAATTAAAAAGTTTATAGAATTTATAAAAATCTTTTTATTTTTAGTAATTTATTTAAGATTTCTAAATCTTATTATATTATTAAATAAATATAATATAGTTCTTAAGTTAAAAAGTATTAAGTATTTTAATAAATAGCTATTATTCTTAATAAGAAAGATAACTATATAGTTTAATATATAGTTTTAATTTACTAGTTATTAGTATTATTCTTTTTCTTTTTAAAATAAGCTTATTATAAAGGTTTTAAGCTTTAGAAATCTCTTCTAAATATTTTATTTATCTATTAAATTAGGGTTTTTCTTTATTAAGATTAGAAAATAGATTTTTAGAAAATAATAATTAATAGTTTTTTTATATTTACTTTTTTATATTTTTTACTATAGAGAATATAATTAAGTTTATTATTTTTAATTTTCTTTTACTATTTATTTTTATATTTAGTAATTTCCTTTTCTATTTAGTATTTTTACTTTTTATTAGAAAGGTTTTCTTTTTAATAAGTTAATCTAAAGCTATTCTTTATAATCTTAAGTTTAAATAGTTTATTTAAGTTTTCTTTTATAAATTATAATTTAATTTAAATCTCTTCTTTAAAGATATTTATAAATTTAATTATTTAATAGATATTATTTTTTATCTATATTTTATTTTTATTTTTTTTTATTTAAAATAATTTATTAAATTTTAAATTTAAATACTTTTTCAAATTATTAAATTATTTATTTAAATTTAGAAAAATTAAAACTTTTCTAATTTTTATTATATTTATTATCTACTTCTAATTATTAATTTAGATTTTCTAATCTATTTTAGATTTTTTAATCTATTTAAGTATTTTATAATATACTTTTTAAATATAATTTTTCCTTTAAAAATTATTTACTCTATATATAGCTTATAAGTTCTTAAAGAATAAATAAATATTATTATTATCTTTTTTATTAATTCTTACTAAAGAGTAAATTTATATATAATAAGAACTAATATATTTATTAATCTAATTAAATATATTATATAATATATTAACCTCCTTATTATATTTAGTAAGTAAAATATAATAAATAGTTTATTTAAACTTTATATTTTCCTTATCTTTATTAAGAAGCTCTATATATATTTTTATAGATTATTCTCTTTTTATAAAGTTTATTTTACTAGCTTTATCTATATAGAGAACTTTAACTTTATATAATATAACTTTTAATTTTATAGATTTATAATATCTATAGGTTTTAAATTTATCTAGATTATTTAATTATATTAGATATAAAACTCTTTTAAATAAAGCTTTTAATATTAATACTTATTTAAAGAGATTCTAATTATTTAGTTTATTTAGCTTAGTAAATATCTTAAGTAATATATAATTAATTTATTTACTCTTTTATTATACTAAATATACTTTATATTACTAATTTAGTATTTATTTTTATAATTATAATTATTTTAATAAAATATAATTCTAAGATTTTTAATTATTAGATCTTATATAATAAGTTATATAAAATTATATTATTATATTCTATTAAGTTATATATTTCTAGTACTTCTAGAAAGAATAAATATATAAATTACTATATACTTCTTCTTTAAGTTTAATACTTTTCTAAGTTTAATACTTTTCTAATTTAAGAAAAAAGATATATTTATATTAAACTAGCTTTAATATAACTAAGTATATTATATTATATAATAATTCTAATATAAGCTTTTAATTAACTAGAAGAATATATAATAAATATAATTAGTAAATAGTTATATTAAATTATTTTAAATAATAATTATTATTACTTTAAGAGTTTTATTAGAAATATTAATTAAATTCTAAGAGATTAGAATATTTATATTAAATATTATAATTATAAGTATTTACTAGATATTTAATAATTAATTAATTAAGTAATTAATACTTTAAGTTAGAAAGGAAAAATAGTTATTACTATTAGATAATAAGTTTTCTCTTTTAGAGATTATAGCTATAGCTAGATTATTTATATATATCTAGCTATATAAATAGTTTCTATTATTAGAGTTTTTAAAATATTAATATCTATATTTAGATTAAAAGTATAATATTTAACTTTATTTTATAATATTAAAAGTTTAAATATAAACTACTAATTATATTTTTAAAAAATATATATTAGATTATATATTATTTAATCTTAGAATATACTTTTATTTATAATAAAACTAATAGAAAATATTTTTTTTATATTTTTCTAAAGTTATTAATATAAACTAAACTTATATAAAGAAATTAGATTTATTACTATTTATAAGAGCTAAAAAAAATAAAGAGAAATTACTCTTATTACTTTTAATACTTATAGAATAAAATAATTTTAATTTATAAATTTTAATTTTAAAAGTTAAAATAGAGTATTATTTAAAAATCTATTTAATAGAGTTTAAAATAATAAGCTTACTATTCTTTTTATACTTAATAATAATTAAATTATTAAAACTATTATTATAAATAAAATTATAAACTAGCTTCTATATTATACTTATATAGTTAACTCTTAAATAGATTATAATATATTTAGCTATTTTAAATTTTCTTAATATAATTTAAAGCTTAGAAAAAACTTTCTAAATAATAATTAGATTCTAAGCTAAAAGTATTAATATAAAGAGTATAATAATATAGATATTATTACTCTTATTATAATAAATATATTATTCTTTATTTTTATTATAATTATAATAATAACTATTACTTTTCTCTAAAATAAATAATTTAATATATATAATATATTTATTAATATATTTACTAATAAGAATAATTAGCTTAGGAAGTAAGAAATAAATAAATTACTAATATTTATATTTAGTTAGAGTATATCTTTTTTATATAAGTTTTCTTTTTTTTAACTTTAACTAACTTTTTCCTTATATTTATAAATATATCTATATACTACTTAGTAGTAGTAAATAAATAAATAATTATTTTAAAACCTATTAGATAAATATATCTAATAGAGTTATAAAACTAAACTTACTCTTATTAATAGTTTTATTAACTAGAGATAAAGAGATATAAAGAGAAGTAAATATAGCTAATTATTTTTTTTAAAATAAGATTAATTATAAAACCTTATTTTAAAGTATATAAATTTCTATATATAATATAATTAAGAAAAGTAATAATAATTATTCTATATATAATTAACTATAAAACTATAATCTAAAATAGTAAGAATTATTATAGAAATATATATATAATAGAATATAATTATATAGAAGAAAGAAAAAAAAGAAATATTTAGTATTTTAAAATAAAAATTATTATAAATAGAGTATATATTTATAATTACTTATTATTAAAATAATTAATTAAATTATAATAATAGAGTAATTTAATAATAAAGTATATATATTAATATAATAAGCTTATACTATAGTATATATATATATAATTAAATAGTATAATACTTAAAAAGTATTTTTTTAATAAAGATATAAAGAATTAGAATTATATATATTTATTTTCTATATTTATAAAGATTATAAAAGAACTTATAATAAAAAAACTATTTATATAGAATAAAAAATAAAAGACTATTTATATTAGTATATTAAATACCTCCTATTAGTAGTTATAGTTTAGAAGTTTATTATAGAGTAGTATACTTAGTTATAACTATTCTAGAACTAGCTTTATAATTAATCTAACTCTATAGTTAGAATAGTAACTTAATTAATAACTTTTATATCTATCTATCTATAAGTATATACTTTAGAAAAGCTTTCTAATAATTAGTAATATAAACTTAAGAATTACCTAGAAATCTAGGAAATAGTATTACTTTTATTCTTAGAGTTTAACTAATAAACTATTTTATTCTAATTAGAGCTAGAGCTTTCTAAAGAAGAGTAAAACTTATATATCTAGATAAACTTTATATAAGCTCTAATCTAATTTATTTATTTCTCTTTTAGCTTTTAAATTTATCTAGATAAGCTTACTACTAATAATATAAAATTCTCTATTTCTAGCTTAATTCTCTACTTATAACTCTTTAACCTATTCTAACTAGTAGCTACTAGTAATATATATAGCTCCTATATATATATCTTAAGGTAATTTAATAGAGAGATATATATTTATAATATTATATTTTGAAAATATTTATATATATATATATTACTATATATCTTATTACTTAATAAATATAGAACCTTACTGTTTTAGCAGCTGTTTAGAAATTAGAATATATTTAGATATACTATTTAGTATAAGGGTCTAATATATCCCTCTATTTACTCCTAGGTAGCTCTATTCTAGCAGACTCAGAGTTAAACTTATCTCCTGGACTTTTTATCTTACTATAGAGCTTATAGAACTAGAGGTAAAAGCTAATAATATTTTCTAAAGTATTAAATTCTTATTTATAAAAGATACTCTTCTTAGCTTTATAAAGAATTTATCTTGGAGATATTAAAATTATAGTAGCTTTTAAAATATATTAGATCTTAAGACTATTATAATATAGTAAGAAAGTTTACTATAATTTATAGCTTTTAACTATTAACTCTATTATAACTTAGTAAGTTTTAATATTAAAGGGATTTAATATAGTATAAAATATAGTATAAAAGAATTTTATTTTTATAAAAAAGATTAGAAAATTCTATTTAATTTCTTTTATAGATCTACTAACTAAAAACTATTTTAAAATCTATTAAAATTATTTCTTAAACTACTTTTAATTTTCTATAAAATTTATTACTATAGGAAATTTAAAAAATTAACTTATAACTATTAAAATCTTTAATTAATATATATAGCTTTTATAAGATCTACTTTTATCTAAAAGAGATTCTTAAACTAATTACTTAAGTATAAATATTAGATATTTTATTTTTAAAACTAAAGGAATTATCTAAGATCTAAGATCTAATCTAGAATAAGCTAGTTATAGAGTAATCTGAATATAGATTAAATTATTTAAAAATATCCTAGGATTTTTTCTAGATTTTCTAGACTTTTATTTAAACTAGATAAGCTTTATTATTATTTACTCTAGATACTAGGTTTAGCTAGTCTCTAGTTCCTTAATTTAATCTCTAATAAAGGAAAACCTTTTATATAGAATAAAAATCTTATTCTATTTATTTTCTTTATAGCTTTATTTAGATACTAATATAGTTTCTAGTTTTCTATTTTTTTTTATTTATCTACTATATTTCTATTTTAGCTCTTATCTACTAGTTAATATAAATAGAGTAGTTTTTAATTTATATCTATATTAAATATAATTTAGCTCTACTTTAAAATTAATTTCTTATAGTTAATTTTAAATAAATAATATAGAGAGTATTTTTCTAATTATTTAATTAATTAATTTTATTTCTTTTAATTTTAATTTTCTTTTTAAGAATTATTTAAATAGAATTTCTTTATTATTTTTAGTTTTCTATTTATCTAATCTATTTTTTATATATATTTAGTATAACTCTAGTTTAATTCTTTATCTTTATATTTTTCTTTATTTAACTTTTTTAGTTATAGAGTAAAAAGATATAATTATTATACTAATTTAGATTAATTATAATATAGATTTCTTATATATTTACTATTATTTATATAACTTTTTAGTATTTAGTATATTTTCTTTATAGATTCTTAGATTATTTAGATTATTTATACTCTTTTCTATACTTATAAATATCTTCTTTCTTTCTAACTTTTTTTCTTTTTTTTTTCTCTTTCTTCTTTATATAATTAGATAATTAGATAAATTTTTTTTTTCTCTATATTAACTCTAATATAAATAAGATCTAGAGTAAATTCTACTCTATATTATTTTTATACTTCTTCTATTCTATTTTATTCTTTATTCTTCTACTACTATATAAATCTAATCTATTCTTTCCTTCTCTACTTTATCTTTAGCCCAGTATCTAGCTCTTTCTAATTCTTATTATTTTAAAACTAGTTATTAATAATATATTAATAGTATAACTACTAATAAGTATATTATCTATTATATTCTCTAGTCTAATAAGTTTTCTATCTATTTCTAGATTAATTTTATATTAATTCTATAATAGATCTTTAATTTAAATTTTATTATAAGTATTATAATTTTAAATTTTTCTATTTAAAAATAAATCTATATCTAATTTTAATCTCTTTTAATTCTAATCTATATAGTATTTTATTAATTATCTCTTTATTAAATATACTATTTACTTATAGATCTATATTATTAATATTACTTCTAATAATAAGGAATTTAATATATATTTTATATCCCTATTTAGTATTCTTTTATATTAGTTTCTATTCTAATCTAGATTATAATAAGCTTAATAGAATATACTTATTTTAAATATTATAACTTATTAGCCTAATAAATCTGTTTATATTCTTACTTCTAGTAGTACTTAGAATTATACTAGTACTACTATCCTTAGTAGCTATACTAGTTCTGCTCTAGTTTTATCCTAGGCTCTATATAATAATAAAACTATTATTACTACTCTAGAGACTAAGGGTAAGAAGAACTGCTAATAAATAACTACTCTTAGTACTTAGTTAGATATAACTAGATAAGCTTAATAATCTAATAATAGCTTTATTAGTAGTTTAAATCTCTAAGGATTCCTAGGGCCTATTAAGCTATAGTAGTTATAATAAACTATAGTTATTAATCTATAGTAGTTATAGCTATTATTAGTTAATAATTATAATTACTATTAGATAATAATCTTAATTATTATTAGCTAGTATTAATAGAGAGTTATTAGTAATTATAGCTAGTAGTTATAATTACTAATAGTTAATAGTTATAACTACTAATAGTAATCTAATTCTACTAACTTATAATAGCTATAATCTTTTAAATTTAATAAGAGATATTTTAGATTTAAATATATAGCGGACTAGCTCTATAGCAGCTGCGAGTAGGTATTAACTTTAGTATCTATATTCTTAAAAAGGAAAAGAGAAGACTCCTAGAAGACCTAGCTCTTTCCCCTTATATACTATTAGATTTTACCCAGTGGATTATATAGAATTATATTCTTATATTCAGTTAAGTTATATATCTCCAGTACTTCCGGAGGGAATAAATATATAAATTACTATATACTTCTCCTTTAAGTTTAATACTCTTCTAATTTAAGAAAGAAGGTATATTTATATTAAACTAGTTTTAATATAACTAAGTATATTATATTATATAATATAGTAATTCTAATATACTCTTCTAGATCTAACTTATTTATCTAGTCTATAGTATTAAATTAAATATAGTAGTATAGATTTATTTATTTATACTATAGTATTAAATTACTATATTAAATAGAAGTTTAAATAAGTTATTTAAGATTAGGTTTAAATAGATAAAGCTTATAGTATTAAAGTAATAATTAGATTTATTATACTTATTATTTTAAATAATTCTTTATATATATAAATTAGTATAAATTACTACTTTACTCTATAAATTATTTTTCTTCTACTAGATTATCTTATTATTTATACTTTTTAAAATATATTTTTATTTATATATACTTTCTTTAATTAGTTTAATAGTATATTTAATTAATACTTCTATTATTATATAGTTTAAATAAGTTTATAATTATAAAAATAAGCTATAAGATAAAAACTTCTATTAAATATAACTCTTAATATATTCTATATAGGGGAAAATATAAAATAGCCTTTAAATAAATATTCTTATTATAATCTTATAGAAAACTTCTTTTTTTCCTTTTTTCTTTAGCTATTTATAAATTTATAAGTATTTAGTTAGTATAATTTTTATATTATAATTCTTTTAGTATTTAGTAGTTAACTAATATTATAATAGGAATTATTTATTTAATCTCTTTCTCTTTCTTTTATAAATAGTAAGTTTATTTCTATTCTTATTTATATAGTTCTTTTAGTTATTTTAAATAAAAGCTAATAGTTATAATAGTTAAATTAAATTTACTATATCTAGTACTACTTCCCTCTCTATATAAGTATTTTTAAATCTGGGTTTTATATTTCTAAGAGCTAATTTAGTATTAGTAAAATATATTCTACCTCCTGTACTACTACTACTAAGAAGGCCTAGTAGGAGAAAAAGAAGAAAAAGTAAAAAGAGTTCTACTATTACTACTAAGAGTATAAGAATACTTTTAAGACTAAGTATATAATCTTTATTAGATAAATTTACTTCTTAATCTTATATTTTAAATATTATTTAACTATTTTATAGTATCCTGGGGTTATAAGTAGTTCTTTATAAGGGGTATTTATTATTAGTTTTTATAGGTTTTTCTTATAGTATCTATTAGAACTATATAAATAAGAATAGGAGCTCTCTTATAGGCTGCTATTTATAATACTATAAAAGTAGCTTCTATAAGCTAATATAAGTTTTATTTCCTTTATTCTATATTTATTTTATAGTTAATATTAATAATTATAATTCTATTAGAACTATTCCTATAGTTCTATTTTACTTAGACTATATCTAAAAAAGTAAATAGCTAGCTCTTATAGCTAATAATTTAATAAGTACTTTTATTTTTATATTTTTAAGCTTATTTCTAATATATTTATTAGGGATATATAAAGTACTATTTAAAGGAGAATAAATACTATATTATAGCTAAGGTTATATTATATAAGTACTATACTAGTATTTTTCCTACTAAGGGAGATATTTATTTCTATTAGATAAGTTTAGTTTTATTATTTTAATAGACCTTTTAGCTTTTAAAGAGTTTATTTTTCTATTTTATTTATTTAAACCTTTTAGCTCTAAGATTAAATTACTTCCTCCTAATACTAATAATCTAATAGATCTAAATTAAAGTTTATTTTATTTTATTACTTCTAATATTTATAAGTATAAAATACTTTTTATTATTATAGTTCTATAAGAATATTTTCTATTAAGATTTCCTTAAGTTTATTTTTTCTTTTTTTATAAATTCTTTTTTTAATTTTAATTAATCTAAGTTATTTATAGCTTTCTTAAAACTAAGCTTCTTAAAAAGACTTTATTAAACTATCTATAATTAATTTTAAACTTTATTTATAAGAAATATAAATAGTTTCCTTTTAAATATATTCTTTTAACTAGTAGTTATAGATATCTATATATTTTAACTTTATTTTTAATTTCTTAAGAGGCTATTAGAGAATACTAATTATCTATTAGTTATTATATATAAGATATAGATTAGGTTTCTTAAGTTTAATTTCTAGTTCTAAGATTAGTTTTTATTAAAATAACTCTTCCTTAGCTATTTATACTAGTAATAATAACTCAGCTTCTATAGTTAATATTATAACTATATTTTACTTATTAGCCTACTATCTAATAAAGCTACTAAATAGCTTTATTATATAGGTTTATAAACTTTTATAATCTAATATATTATTAGTAAATAAGGTATTATTATAAATCTTATACTTATTTTCTCCTCTAAACTATAAAGCTAGATAATAAGTAGTATTTAAGTAATTTAAAATATAGTTAGCTGCTTTATAATATTATAAGCTAGAATTAACTATAAATCTAGCTAGCTAAAAGATTATAAAAGCTATATCTAGTCTTAAGATTACTACTATATATAATATTAATCTGATTATATATTTATACTAATTTATAGTATTCTAACTTATAGTTCTATTATATAGAAAGAGTTTAGTTTTACTTATAGGTATTATATTCTTACTATCTAAGGTATATAAGCTATAGATTTTCTTTAGATATAGGATTTAAATTATCTATAAGTATAATATACTTTAATTTTAGATAATCTCTATTCTAAGGAATTATTAAAGCTTATTTCTACCTATTAATTTATATTTCTATTTTAGAGCTTCTATTATAGTTTTTATAATAGCTTCTTTACTCTTTCTATATATAATAATAATATTATCTATATAGAAGAATAAGAGAATTCCTAACTTAGTATAATAATATAGTTTATAAGGGATAGATATAAAGTTTAAATTTTATAAGATTAATCTAAGCTCTATTTACTATAGAAAAAATATAATCTATAGACTATATAATATTTTCTTTAGTAATAAGATTTATAATTTCTTATTATACTTTTTATAACTAGATAGTATTTATATAAATATATTATCTAGTAGATTAGTATTTATAAATATATTTACTATATTAAATTATAATATCTTAAGATTAAATTTTATAGCTATTACTAAAAGGGTTTAAAATAACTTATTTACTAATATTATAATATAGGTTTCTTTAGTAGTAGCTTTCTACTATTAATCTCCTTAAATAATAAGCCTAGCTTTATATTTTTAAAGATAGCTATATTTATTAAACTTATAAGTATATCTCTATATATAGTTTAGAATTTATAAGTTTTAGATTTTTAAATTAAATTTTAAAATTTTAATCTAAGTTTTTATTTATCTATAGCTCTCTAGATAATTAATTTTAGCTTATTTAAACTCTCTTTTAAATTTATATTCTTTTAGATCTCTTAGCTTATTAGAAGTAGCTAGTAACTGCTTTTTATAATAAGTTTAACTAAGAGGAATAAGGGAGTTATAAGAGATTTAAACTTTAATCTTTAGTTTTAATTTACTATATATAAATCTATTATATATAGCTTTAGTTTAAATCTTATTATAGCTTTTTATTAAGGGTATATTTAGAGATATAGTATAAAAGGCTTAATTAAATTCTATTAATAGGTTTCTAAAGAGTTTAAAGCTTTATAGCTAGCCTTCTAATTTAATTAAATTTATTAGAAGGGTTATAGCTAGAGTCTTAGATAGTATTAGAAGAGATATAAAGTAATATATAAGGTATTTATAGTTTTCTATAAGCCCTTTCTCTTCTTATAGTTCTCTATTAGTATTCAGATTATTAATTAGTTATTTAAAGTATATTTCTTCTATCTTAAGCTTATTTTCTTATTAAATTAGCTCTATTACTTAATTAATCTATTAAGATTAAAGTATTAATTAGAATCTCTTTTAAATTTCCTCTAGAATTTACTTTCTAATAGTTTTCTATATTTAGATTTTATTTAGATTAAATACTTCTTTTTTATTAAAGATAATATCCCTAGTAATATATATACTATTAGTAACTAGATTCTAAACTTAAAAAATATTTTAGAAGTTATATCTAACTAGATAGTTTATCTAGATCTTTAGATCTAGCTAAGATTTAAATCTTTAAATCTTTAATTATACTATCTTATTTATTATAAATACTTTATAGCTAATTATTTTTAAATAAGAAACTTTTAATTAAGTTTTAGTTTTTATATTTATAGTTAGTATTATTAAAAAGAAGCTTTA
Source organism: Clonostachys sp. G952 (assembly GCA_027569935.1). Lineage (NCBI taxonomy): Eukaryota > Fungi > Ascomycota > Sordariomycetes > Hypocreales > Bionectriaceae > Clonostachys > Clonostachys sp. G952. The sequence goes on along the minus strand of JAPDLB010000078.1, from coordinate 138,545 downwards.
GTATAGTATTTTCTATTTAAGTTTTACTTTTAGGGTTTAGTTTAAAAGATATATAGCTATTCTTACTAATTTAGACTATAGCTACTTAGATAAGTTACTATTAATTACTAAAAGCCTTACTTTCTCTTTTACTATCCCCCTAGAATACTTACTAGAGCTATTTTATTATTAGATATAAGAAGTATATTCTTCTATTTTAATTATCTTATTATATAGAAAAATATAGATAAAAGAGCTCTTTTAAAGCTTATTATTTATTTCTAAATATCTTATAGTTATTCTATATCTAGTTTTAAATATCCAGATTAAATATATTAGTATTTAGAGAATACTTTACTTCTTTTAATTCTTAAAGTAATAATTCTAAATAAAGTTAGAATTCCTATTTATTATAATTATATATAAATTATAATTTCTAATTCCTTCTTAGAAATTATAGAAGTTAATTAATAAGTATTTTTCTGAATTTAAGCTTCTTTCTTATAGTTTATAGTTTTTTTAATACTTTATTTTTACTAGGCTATATATATTATATTTAGCTATTATTAGGCTAATTATTTAAGCCCTGTTTATTAAGATTATTAAGTATTTAAATAATCTTAGCTCTAAGTACCTTAGATAATAATACTAATAAATTAAATTACCTCTATTTAGACCTCTTCTTTAAGTATTATATTAAGATTAGAGTAGGGTAAATATAGTTTCTTTTAGTATTTTAAAATTATATTTAATAATATACTAATTATAATAATATTCTAGCTTATAAAGTATTAATCTACTTTTATATTTAATTAAATTCTAATTATTCTCTTAATTCTATTAATAATCTTATTACTATAATTTAAAAAGTAATACTAAGTTAGTATTTATTTTAAGATAATAGATTATTTCTTTAAAGTATAAGTAATATAGTTTATTCTATTTATTTTATACTTATATAGTTACTTTATTATATTCTAAAATTAGAAAACTTATAGAACTTATAAAAATCTCTTTATTCTTAGTAATCTATTTAAAATTCCTAAATCTTATTATATTATTAAATAAATATAATATAGTTCCTAAGTTAAAAAGTACTAAATATCTTAGTAGATAGTTATTATTCTTAATAAGAAAGATAACTATATAGTTTAATACTTAATTTTAATTTACTAGTTATTAATATTACTTTTCTTTTTCTTAAATAAGCTTATTATAAAGGTTTTAAGCTTTAGAGATCTCTTCTAAGTATTTTATCTATTTATTAGATTAGGATTTTCCCTTATTAAAATTAGGAGGTAGATTTTTAGAAAATAATAGCTAGTAGTCTTTTATATTTACTTCTTTATATTTCTTACTATAAAGGATATAGTTAAACTTATTATCTCTAGCTTTTTTTTACTATTTATCTTTATATTTAGTAATTTCCCCTTCTATTTAATACTTTTATTTCTTATCTAGAGGGTTTTCTCTTTAATAAGTTAGTCTAAAGCTATTCTTTATAATTTTAGATTTAAATAGTTTATTTAAACTTTCTTTTATAAATTATAATTTAGTTTAAATTTTTTCTCTAAAGATATTTATAAACTTAGCTATATAATAGGTATTATTCCTTATTTATACTTTATTTTTACTTTTCTCTATTTAAAATAGTCTTTTAAACCTTAGATTTAAATACTTTTTTAAATTATTAAACTACTTATTTAAATTCAGAGAAGTTAAAACTTTTCTGATTTTTACTATATTTATTATCTACTCCTAGTTATTAATTTAGATTTCCTAATCTGTTTTAGGTTTCTTAGCCTGTTTAAGTATTTTATAATATAATTTCTAAGTATAGCTCTTCCTTTAAAGGTTATTTATTCTATATATAGCTTATAAGTTCTTAAAGAATAGATAAATATTATTATTATCCCCTTTATTAGTCCCTACTAAGGAGTAAATTTATATATAATAAGAATTAATATATTTATTAATCTAATTAGATATATTATATTTTTTTTTTAGGGGTTTTTACTATATATAAGGAGTAATATCCTAAGATCAGGCTATATATAATATAATCTATATAATTAGTTTTTAACTAAGTTCTGGTTTATATCTAACCTTTAACTCTATTTTTTTTACTTTTTATTATATAGCTAGCTAAGATATAGGTAATAGTAATTCTAAAAACTCTAAGAAGGGCTTATTAAGTATATAACTTAGCTATAGGCCCTAAAGAGAGATACTTATTATCTATAATTAACTATAATATCTCTCTAAGCTTATTATTACTAACTATCTCTCCTTATAACTTATTACTAACTACCTCTTATAATAGTAATAATAGATACCTCTAATATAATTATCCCCTGTAGCTAGGGTTTAGTTATTATAAGTAACTAGGTCCTTATATATATAATAGTAGTTATTAGTAATAACTACTAGGATCTCTTTTTAGATATTAATTATTTAAGTCTGTACTCTATTATAGGCTTGCTTATAGTAATAAAGCTACTCTCTTATATATAGGCTTAGTAGTTATACCTACTAGAACTATTACTCTATCTTATAGCTAGTAAGGGTATAGAGATAGATCTGATCTTTAATAATATACTTATAGAGGACTATAATAATATTCCTCTAGTACTTAATAATTATTATAACCTAAGGTACTATATATAGTACTAGTAGATAATATACTAGCTTAAGTTAATCCGGATTAAGATAGCTCTTTAAGTTAAATAAATATCTAATTTAGTTAGTATTATTAGGTAGAAGAGAATTAAATAGAATAGAATTATTAGAAAGTTTATTAGATAGAAAAGTTAAATTAAATAAAGTTAATTTAATAGTATTTAGAATTATAGTAGGTTAGTTAGTTATTACTATAGAATCTTTAAGAGAAAAGTAATAGCTAATTATAAAAATTACTATATACTATTTTCAAGACTAAGTCTGGAATTATATATTATAGATATATTATATAATATATTAGTCTCCTTATTAAATTTAGTAAGTAAAGTATAATAAATAGTTTATTTAAACTTTATATCTTCTTTATCTTTATTAAGAAGCTCTATATATATCTTTATAAGTTATTCTCCTCTTATAAAGCTTATTTTACTAGCTTTATCTATATAGAGGACTTTAGCTTTATATAATATAACTTCTAGCTTTATAAGTTTATAATACCTATAGATCTTAAATTTATCTAGGTTATTTAATTATATTAGATATAAAACCCTTTTAGAGAAAGCTTTTAATATTAATACTTATTTAAAGAGATTTTAGTTATTTAGTTTATTCAGCTTAGTAGTTATTTTAAATAATATATAATTAATCTATTTACTCTTTTATTATACTAAATATACTTTATATTACTAGTTTAGTACTTATTTTTATAGTTATAGTTATTTTAAAGAAGTATAACTCTAAAACTCTTAATTATTAGATTTTACCTAGTGGATTATATAGAATTATATTTTTATATTCAGTTAAGTTATATATCTCTAGTACTTCTGAAGAGGATAAATATATAAATTACTATATATTTCTCCTTTAAATCTAATACTCTTCTAATTTAAGAAAGAAGGTATATTTATATTAAACCGGCCTTAATATAACTAAGTATATTATATTATATAATACAGTGATTCCAATATATACTGCCTATAGTAGCCTGACCGGGGTTAGCCTACTATAGCTATCTCTTATTAGACTAAGCCTAGGACTCTACTAGGCCTAAGTTCTTAATATACTCTCCTGCTAAAGCTCCTATTATCCCTAATCTATAATTTACTAGGTACTCTATAGAAAATTATTATTACTATTCTGATATATTATTAATAATTATATATATATAAGCTATTATATTATAATTATAAGCTAGCTATATATTAACTCTGCTCTACTATAACTTTATTATAATCCTTATCTTTTTAATATCCTCCTTTCTTATATAATATTATTATTTAAACCTACTCTTATATATATTTTTATTTATATATCTATAATTACTTTCTTCTTATTTAATATTCTAATTAATCCTACTCTTTAATAATTCCTCCTATAAATATTATATTTACTACTACTAGTACTCTACTCTCTCTACTACTTCCTAGTAATAGTAGAGTTAGTTCTTATTATAACTATAATAATAAAAATCAGCTTTTACTTAAGTAATATCTAGTACTTAATTATATCTATTAAGAGGAGAGATAGATATATTACTTCTACTTATCTAATACTATATAGTATTATTCTTTTTATTAATTAGTTATTCTAAAGAAATAATAAAAAAAGATCTTTTCTATTAAGTATATAACTACCTATAAGATTATTAATAAGTTAGGCCCTACTATTATTAATACTAACTATTCTACTACTAAAGATAGTACTACTAGTACTAAAAAGAAAATATCTAAGTCTAAGAAAGTAATAGATATCTACTTTATTAAGGGTAACTTCTCTAATAAGGAAAATACCCCTCTCTAATAGATTATAAAGACTTATAAGCTATATTACTATAGTACTTTAACTATTAATAAGTTTTATTATATTTATAATTCTAGCTTTACTTATATTATATATTAAGAGAAAAAGGTAAAATACTTTTAGAAGAATATACTTTATACTTTAAACTTTTAATTTTACTATATCTAGAAATAGATAGTTACTACTATTAATAAAGATAACTATATTATTATATTAGTCCGGAAGAAGATAGTTATAACTAAAGCTAAAGTAGCTATTTTAATACCTTCTTTTAATAAACTTATATAGATATATTACTTTACTTATAAAGAGGTAGTATATAATAGTATATATATTTATTCTATATATTAGAGTACTTTAAATAATACTATCTCTTCCTCTTAACTTACTTTAGCTAAGTTAGCTATATAACTTATACTCTTCTACCCTAGCTATAGTTAAGAAAATACTATTATAGCTAATACTATAAACTCTTTTACTTAGTAAGTTATTAGCTATCTTAATTATACTTATATAAGTTCCTTTTAATACTATATTACTTTATTATACTAGTACTAATTATTATTATAGTTTCAGATTAATAAAATTATTTATACCTAGTAAGGGTTTACTAAAAAGTAGTAATAATTATTAAATAGAATTAATTAGCTTATAAATACTATCTCTTCTAGTTTTACTTATAGTCTATATAGCTAATACTCTATTCTATCTAGATCTAGTTATAGTTACTCTAGATATTCTTCTATTCTTTCTATATCTAAATAATCTTATTATAATATTTATAATAAATCTAATATATATAGTAATAGATATAGATTTTCTTAGAGTATATTTAGTACTTCTTATTACTATAAGTAACTCCTACTTACTAATTCTTCTTAGTAGATACTCTATAATTAGTCTGAGTTCTATTACTCCTAAGGTATATATATTTATTTTAATAATTATCCCTTATATATCTCTAATAGTTTTTATAGTAGCTATAGCTCTTAAGATTCTTATACCTCTTATTTAACCTACTATATATAGAATAATTATATCTATTATTCTTATAACTCTTAGTAAGACTCTCCTTATTACTCTTATAACTATAAATAAACCCCTTTCTATTACTCTCTCTACTAGCCTGCTAACTATATAGCCTAGTAATAGTATAATAAGTAGAGTTATAGATATAACTTATACTATAAATACTAGTATAACTACCTGGAGGTAGAGTTTAATAATAACTATAAGTAGTATAACTAGATAGTTAATAAAGATAATAGGAATAAGAAGTAAATATAATAGTTTAAAAAATATATAATAATCTAATATCTATATATAGTTTTAGTTTATTTATTTTATATATTAAGTACTTTTTTTTCCTATATAGTTTTTAATAGGGTTTAAGTATATAGATTTTAATTTAATACTTTAATCTTCTAATAAACTTTTCTTTATTTAATTTTCTATAAATTCTTTAGTTTATTTACTACTTATATATTCTCTTATTTCTCTTTAAATTTAGCTAGAACTAGAGTATTATAGAACTCTTTAAGTAGCTCCTAGATTAGATTATTATAATCTACTTATTTAACTAATACTTTTCTATACTTCCCCTAGTCTAGAGTATTTTTAATAGCTAGTATAATCTTAATCTAGTATTACTCTTTCTTTATACTATTATTAATATCTACTTATAGTAGTTTAGATCTTATATTTATAATTTCTTATAATAGAAGTAAGTTATTAATAGCTTACTCTAATAAGTCTATATAAAAAATTAGATAAATATTATTAGTATTATACTATAAACAGAGATTAAATAGAGTTATTTATAAAAGAACTAGAAATAGCTAGTAGATAGAAGAAAATAAGCCTTAAGAATTATATTACCTTATATATAAGTAAAAGTACTATAAACCTAGGTTTTAACTATAAGCTATCTAACTATAGCTACCCTATAGCTAACTCTAAATATTCTATCTACTATACTAAGCTAGTTATAGTTAGTTTAAAGTATAATAGATAATAGTAATTCTCTATTTTTATAAGATTTTAAATAATAGTCTAAGAGAGGGTAATAAAGAGAAAAACCCAGCTAAATACTAACTAGAGCTAGTTTAAGAAATAACTACCTTAGTATATCTAATATTAAATATATATACTAAATTACTAACTTCCTTAAAAATAACCTGAACTTTATACTATAAAATAGATTATTATAAATAATAACTATAGCCTGATTAATTAAAACTTTTATTAAATAAATTAACTCTAAATATTTAAATTTTTAGCTATTAAAAGACTAGAATATTAAAACTCTAATCTATTAGAATATAGTTAATTAATATATAGTTAGAACTATTTAGAACTCTATAAAATATATTATTTTAAAAGCCTAGGGATTAGGAATTATATCTCTAAGCAGGCTAATTTTATTATATTCTAAGGACTTAGGAACTAAATTAGTAGAAGATAAAATCTAAAGAGAATAGATATATATAGATATAATAGAAAACCCTAAAAATACCTCTATTATCTCTTTAGCTATAAAGAAGTAGAGAATACTAGTTAAGATATAATTAGGTTTAGAATATCTTATATAAATATAAGCTTAATCCCTACTAGTTAGATCTATCCCTAGGTATTTCTAGATATATATACTAGAAAGAGAAAGGCTAGATAGCTTTAAGCTATTATTAAGTAATAGCTAAATATAAAAATAAGAATCTCTCTCTTTAAATCCTATAGTTAGTTCTAATAAAGGTTTAGATTTAATAGAAATAATATAAAGAAAAGATACTATTACCTAATATTCTACTCTAATAATATTTAAAGACCTATTAGTAAGGAAAGAGAAGGAGTTATTATTCCTAGGTTTAAAATTTATTCTAAAAATAGCTAATCTAGGAATAGTTATAAAAGAAGTTAGAAATAACTATATAATTCTAATATATAAGATAAAAGAGGGCTTTTAGAAGAATATAAATACTCTTATAGATATAAAATTAATTATAGTTACTCTACTTAAATAAATATTTATCTAATTAACCCTATTTAATACTAACTAAACTATACTAATAATATCTACTATAGAGAATAAACTGATCTAATAAAAGAGATTAATAGCTAAGCTTTTTAAATATCTAATCTAATCTAAAAGTAATAGAACTAATTAGAGTTAGAATAAAATTAAATAGCTCTAGAGTAAAAAGCTAGTTTAAATAAAGAATACTATATTAATAGTATAGGAAAACCTAGTTTAAATAAAATCTAATAAGCTAGGGTATAGCTAGATAAAAGTAGAGTAATTCTAGTAGAATTAAGAATAGCTAAAGCTAATAATAATCTCTTAGGGAATAGCTAAGACTCTATAGAATATATATATATCTAAATAAAAGTTAATTAATATTAATATCTTTTAGCTAGATATAAGTAAGAAGCTCTTTAATAATAATAAAGTATTTATTAATAGATTTTAAATTATATTTACTAATATTACTCTATAACTAGATATAGTAAAAGATATTATAATATTAGATAGTTAAAAAAGAGCTAAATATATTAAAATAAACTTATAATAATTATTTAGAGGAAAAGCTCTAATATAATAATAGTAGGAGTTAGATATAATTAAGAAGCTATTAGTTAGATTATTTTTTAAATAATAGGAGATAGTACTAAAGAGATAATTCAGTATATAGCTAGCTAAAGTCTTAAAGAAGTTAGTATTAGTAATATTCTTAGAAAAAGATCTATATAAAGATTACTTACTATAGGATTATATAACTAAAGTATTCTACTAGTTAGCTATATATAGAGAAATAAGTATACTTTAATAGCTATTAAAAGTATATAATATACTTAATTTAAAACTAAAAGTAATATATATAGAACTATTTATAATAGATATAAAGATTAATTAGTTAAATAAAGTAGAACTTAGAAAATAAAATATTTTAAACTTTCTAAAAGCTATTAAACTTTAATAGTATTATAAAATAATAGATTTTATTAGACTAGATATAAATATAGTTTATTTCCCCTAAGAGGAATCTAAATCTAGTAGTAAAACTAAAAATAGCTACTTTTCTAACTAAGAATAAAGAAATTACTAAAGTAATAGAGAATATTAGCTATATAGTAGAAGGTATTAAAGTTATAATTAAACCCCTTAGTATAAGAACTAGAGCCCTTCTCTATAAGGTAGTAAGAATTAGTAAAAAAGAAGAAATTATAAGGTTTCTTTTAGAGGAAAACTAAGATTCTAATAGAGATAATTTATATACTAATAATATAGATTATAAAAAAATAACTAATTTAAAAGTAAAGCTTAATTTAGAGTTAATAATTCTAATTTTAATAATAAAGAAAGAGAGCTAAAAAATAAAAGTTATATTTTTATTAAAGAATTCTTTAAAGAAGAAGAGAAAGAAGTTTTAAAAGAGAAAATATTAAGTTTTATAAATTACTAGAAGATAGTAGCTTATATCTAAGAATAAGCTAAACCCCCTATATTACCTAAGGAATAAATCTATATATAAATTATACTATAATTAGAGTAAGTAATTAAGGCTAGTTTATATTTAGATATATTTAAAGAGTTAGAGAAGAAAGTATATATATATCTTAAGATCTTTTTAAAGTTTAATAATAAAGATAACTCTTATAAGATATATATTAATACTAATACTTTAACTATTCTAGTAGATAAAGAATAGCTTAAGAAGTATAATAGGAATATATACTATTATAACTAATCTTTAAAATAAGTAATTAGAATTAATTTAAACTTCTTTATTTTAGAAGTAGTAATATTTAATTTTTATATACTTAGTATTATAATAGGAGTAGAAGTATATATCTACTTTATAGTTACTACTAATATTATAAAAAGATTAGATCTAAAGCTATTATTAGAAATATATTTCTTATATAACTATAGAGTAAAGATTAACTTTATTAATCTAAGTATAATCTTTAGATTAATATATAATATAAAGATCTAAGGAAGTATATTCTAACTAAGATTAAAAAAGATAATCTATAATATCTAAGTATAGTAAAATTCTAAACTATAGCTAGATAAAAAGATATTAATTATAATAAAATAAAGCTTACTTCTATTAAAAAAAGAAAGGAAAATATACTATTTTATATTAAATTATAAGTTTATATTTAATATAATAGTAGATATAAGTAGTTTATAACTAGTAGTATTTAGTAATAATACTAAGAGATCTCTAATCTTTATAAAAAACTAAACTATAGATAAAATTAAAGAATATAAAGATAATAAGTAAGTAATATTTCTAACTCTAGAAGAAGCTAGTTAGATTATTCTATTTAGTATAAACTTTAAAAGTATAAATAAATACTTTAATTTTATAGAAAAAAATATAAAGTAAATTAAAGAAAGAAGGGAACTAGAAATTCCTAGTATTAATAATAATCTATTAAATTATAGGATATTAAGAATATTAGATATCCTAATAAGAAAAAATAAGTATAGTATATATATAGCTAATCTTAATAAGATACTAGCTAAATTATTTATTAAGCTATTAGATAAATATAATATCTATTATAATAGAGGAGTAATTCTAATACCTAAAGAGATAAAGATAAGAGTAGATCTAGTTAATAGATAGTAAGACTAGAGGAAAATAATCTATTCTTACTTATTAGATTATAATAATTACTAGTTTCTAGATAAAATATATAATAAGCTAATAGTAGAAGGGAAAATAAGCTCTATAGATTAATTAGTTTAAATTATATATTTAGTATTTATAGTATAGTATATAGTTAAAGATAAGAAGAAAGGCTATATAGTAATTAACCTATAGCTATTTAATAATAAAGTTATACTAAATATATACCTATTACTAAACTAAACTAATATACTTTTAAATATAAAAGAAAAAAGATATTTTAATATATTTAATATAGCTAAATTCTTCTTCTAACTATTTATCTTCTTAGAGTATTATAATCAGATAGTAGTTATCTCTAAGAGAAATCTTAAGATATTAAATATAGTTTTAATAGGCTTTTAGAACTTACTAAGCTTTAGCTAAAGGTTTATAGATAGAATCCTATAGAAGTATAGGTATTTTATATAAACCTATATTAATAATATTATTATATTCTTAGATTTAGCTAAAGAATATCTTTAGTATATAGAAGAAATACTCTAAATCCTAGAAGAAAACTATATTTATATCTCTACTAAAAAATTATTTATTATATATCTAAGTATTAAGCTCTTAGAATATATTATAAATAGTAATAGTATAAGTAAAACTAATAAGAAGCTAGCTATATTTACTAAATTAGAATTTCTAAGTAATTTTTTAACTTTAGAAATATATCTAGATATAGCTAATTAGCTTTATAATAAAGTTCTATAGTATAATATAATAGTAAAACCTCTCTAAATAAGAAAAACTATTTTATAAAAATTAGTAAAAGATAATAAGATTATTTTAAATAGTATAAATAAGATAGTAAGAAAAGTAAGAGTAAAAAAACTAATATTTAAACCTACTAAGGAAGAACTAAACTCTTTTAATTATCTCTAGTAGGCTTTATTAAAGTAATTTTTCCTATAATACTTAAATCCAGATAAGTATTTATTTATTAAAGTAGATATATATAAAAACAGGTTTAGTATATATATATTCTAATTAGACTATAAATAGAATAGATTTAGTATTCTAGATAAAAATATATCTTCCTTCAGATTATAATTAATTCTATTTATATCTCAGATAGTATTAGCTACTAAAAGAATATATAGATTAATAGAAGTAGAAGTTATAACTATAGTCTAAGCTTTATAGAAGTTAAGATATATAGTATAGTTTAACTACTATATAGTAAATATTATAATTAATTATATAGTAATAAAGAGTATTATTATATATATATTCTTAAAAACCCTAGATTTAAATAAAGCTAATCTAAAACTAGTAAGGATTATAAATTAGCTATTATAATTTAGACTAAATATCTTTTATATTAAAAGTAAACTTAATATAGTACTAAATATATTATTCTAATTACTAGTTACTAATCTAAAGGGAATAATTATAGTAGAAAGCAGATATAATAAACTGGAATATAATATAATAGAAGAAAGCTATAGTCTAATAGAATCTAAAGCTAGAAAAGTAAATTATATATTTAATTATATAGCTATAAATATTAAAGTAGTAATAGATTCAGCCTTTATATAATAGCTTATATATAGCTATTAGATAGATCTAAAATTATTAAGGATTATAAAGTATTTAAATCTTATAGAAGAATTATAAATAGGTAAAATAAATAGAAAAGTAGTAAAAGCTAAGGAACTAAAGTTTATATTAAAATTCCTATTAAAATAATTTTATCTAGATAAGAATAGTCTCTTATTCTATATAGTAGATAATAGCTAAACTTAACTATATATATTAGAAGATTATATAATAGTATTAATATATAGTATATATAATAATAAATACTATTTTAGTATAAAATATATAATTACTAAGTTTAAAGGGTATTAAATCTAGTTAATTATAAGAAAGATCTAATAGTATATAAATTACTATTTAACTTACTACTAGATAGATATAGCTAGAAATCTATTTATAGAGGAGCTAAAGCTAAGCTAGATATATTTATAATCTTTTTATATAATTATACTAAACTTTATAACTAATCTATCTGAAATTCCTTTAGTAGGAATATACTAAGCTATAGAAGGATTTCTAAAATTAAATATATTAGATTCTATAAATAATATATTCTTAAAAAAGATAATACTCCTTATAGACTATATATTATATTCAGTTATAGAATAAGTAATAATTCTAATAAGGGAACTATTCCTTATAGATTAGAGTTTTTCTAAGTATATTTTTAGTAATAGAGATCTAAAGTTTATATTAAAGATATAAAAAGAGATATTTTATTTTACTAGAATAAAGTTATTAATATTAACTATATACTATCTATAAACTAATAGAATCTCTAAGAAAAAAAATTAAATAGTAGAAATTACTATATAGTACTATATACTAGAAAAACCTAATATTAAATAAATAGATATACTCCTAGCTTTATAATACTAGCTAAATAATATAAAAGTTAAAATACTAAGAAGATTACTAAATAAAATAGTTATAGAATTCTAATTATATTCTAATCTAGATCTTATAAATTAAATAAGCTTAATTCCCTTATAAGAGTAGAATATTACTTTAGAAATATTTAGAAAATCTTATTAGAAAGAGATTATATTTATTCTAGATATAGTAGTAATACTAGTAAAAGAGAGATATAATAAGTTAAAAATAATAGTAGATATTACTAAAGATAATATTATCTATCTATATCTCTATAATAGCTATTAGTTATCTAGAAATCTAAAGAAGAAGTAATCTCTAATTAGATCTAGTTCTTAGAAAGTTCTTAAGATAGTTTACCTATAGATAGTTAAATTAGATCTATTAGAGTACTATAAAGTATACTCTATAGTTTTAACTATATAGCTATAGAAACTAGCTTAGAGAAAGAATCTCTATAGAAAAAAGCTATTAGAACTTAGTCTAATTAAATTAAATAAAGGAATAGATAAAATATATAAGATTAAAAGAATATTTAACTATAGGAGAGTAAGAGATTATTATATATAGATAGAATACTTAGTTTATTAAAAAGAATAGGAAAGTAAAAATAACTTTTAGATTAAGAAAAAAGATCTAACTAAAGATATTTAGAACCTACTATAAGAATATAAGATTAGTAAGCTAGAGGTTTTCTTTAGTAAAAAAACTAAGTTTATATATTAGTATAAAGTCTAGCCTACCTATAGGTAAAGTATATAGCTAAATAATATAAAGAGCCTGCTTATAAAATAATAGCTATTAGTAACTAATAAATAATAATAAAGCTAATATATTAAATATACTATAATCTAATTAAGTTTAATAATTCTACTATATAAAAAAAATAAACTTATAATTTTTACTTTTTCTATTTAGCTATTAATAATCTAACTCTATTATAATTAGATTAGATTTACTAATTATAAGTTCTTACTACTAATCTATTTAATATCCAGGAGATAGATAAGACTTTTCTATATAGTATATATAATCTATAAACTTAGCTTTTTAATTATTAAGTTTACTAGTACTAAAAAACCCTAGTTAAGCTATACTTATAAATAAGTAATAGCTAAACTTAAGAAGTACTTAATTAATAAAAAGATTAAAGCTAAGTATAAATAGCTTATTAAGATAGCTTATTAGAACTTAGCTAAATATAATTATAACTCCTTAGCTCTAAGGGTTAGCTATAATATTTAGTAATTATAAATAGTTAAGACCTAGTAGGATTACTACCTATAGTTAGCTAAAATTATAAACTAGATATAGGAGTTAATATAATAACTTCTATAAACTCTAAGCTTTAAACCTACTATATATAAGAGAAATATAATTATTATACCTTTAAAAAAGATTAAATCTTTATTCTATAAAAATAAAAAGAAATTATCTATAGCTTTAGCTAAGAATACTAATAAAGAGATTATAACTCTAGTAGTAATACTATTAAAGTCTAAAAAGATAAGAGTATTAACTTCTGAATAAATTTAAAAAGACCTCTTTATTAATATAAATAAAACCTATATTTCTATAGAGGAAAATAGTAATAATAAGAATATTCTAGTTATAATATAAGTAAAGACTAGCTATAAGATACTAGAGAAAGTCTCTAATAAAACTATCTAGATAAATTCTACTATAATAAAGATAAATATAATTAAAATTATATCTAATAAAGAATTAACCTACTTCTTTTTAAATAAGAATAAAGAATTTATAGTAGAATCTAACTAAGTAAAAGATAAAGATAAAAAGTATTCTCTTACTATCTAAAACTATAGCTACTAAATAGATTAAATTATAATCTACTAAGTTAATAATAAGATACTCTATTAGAAAGTATATTTTAATTATAATTAGAAAAAGAGTAGTAAAGAATTACTTAATATAATAATACTTAATTATATTATAATAGGGTTTTAAAATATTAAGAACTCTGAATAATCTAATTATTCCCTTATAGAGAAATATTATAAAGTAGAGGATAAACTTAAAGAAATATAGAATAAAATTATAAATATAAAGAAGTTAAAAGTAATTATAAAGTATAAGGAATATATAAGTAAAAGTACTTTTATCTATTATATTAAAAGGTAGATAGATATAGCTATTAAAATATATATTAGAAATAGAGCTAAATATATCTATAATAAATATAATACTAAGGATTATAATAACTAACTTCTAGTAAAAGTTAATATTTTTACTCTCTAATATATTAATTCCTACTTCTTTAATAGCTAGATAATAGCTAAATTTATCTTTCTAAATTAAGTTAATCTAATAATTATTAGAAATATATCTAAAGTAGAAGTAAGAACTATCTTTATATAGAAAATATATTTTAAATAGTTTAAGAAAGACTTTAGATATAAGATTAAAAAGTCTAATTATAAAATAGTTAATTAGTATAATAATAAGATAATAATAAAGTTTAAAGAGTATATTATTATACTAGAGGAAACTAATACTAAGTTAAATCTAAAAAATACTATTATAGAAATAAATATTACTACTCTATAGCTTAGATTTAATATACTAGAAGAAACTATTACTAAGTAAAAGATAATTATAATATAATCTAAATTATTTATTTTATCTAAAAAAAATAAGAAGATAGAACTAGAGTTAGATAAAGTTTATTTAACTCTATCTAAAAAACTAACCTTATATAGTAGAACTAAGTAAACTACTAAAATACTATTAAAGAAAACTCCTACTAAACTAATTATAATAAAGCTAGCTATAAACTTAAAGATATTAACTAAATATAGAGTAGAGGTAATCTTAGGAGGATCTACTAATTAATAGGGTAAGTAATATAATTTAAAGATATAAAAAAAATAAGAAGTAGATAGAATTTACTATAATAAAGAAAAGTATAGAATAGATTAAGAATAGAAATAATAAAAAAATAGTAAGTTTAGATATATAGTAGATAAGGATAATTTAGAATAATTAAACTTTCTTTATAGAATAATATATACTAGCTAATTAGTAGCTAATTTACTTTTATTTAAATTTCTTTTATTAATTAGAATAAACTAAATATAGTTAGACTACTAGGGTAATAGTATTTTTTTCTTTATTTAGAGTATTTATTATACTATAAATAGGGATTAGATAGAGTTATTTATAAAAGAGCTGGAAATAGCTAGTAAATAGAAGAAAATAAGTTTTAAGAATTATATTACTTTATATATAAGTAAAGGTACTATAAACCTAGGTTTTAACTATAAGCTATCTAACTATAGCTACCCTATAGCTAACTCTAAATATCCTATCTATTATACTAAGCTAGTTATAGCCAGTTTAAAGTATAATAATTAGAGATATTTAAAATAATAATATTAGGGAATAGAACTATAACTATTAAGTATTTTATATAAAGCTAATCTAATTTCTTTATAAGCTAAGCTATTTTAATATTCCTTAAGAATAGCTATATTATATTATCTACTTAGAACTATTTAGCTAGTTATTTTACTCTATTTACTTTAGCTTATTATTTTTACTAGATATATATAATTATAATCTATACTAGCTCTATATCTATCCTTAGATACTCTAAAAATTAAATAGCTCTTTCTTTTAATAAGTATTTTAACTAGGGTATTTCTATTAAAATCTATATTAAATTAATATTAAACCTATTTAATAGTTTTAAAAGGCTTATACTAGTTATTAATAAGTTTCTATTATTTAATACTAATTAATATATTAATAAGTATAAAAGCTAGTTTAATTATAAGAAGAATATTATTATTCTTAGTATTATTTAGATTTCTTAGTTAGCTCTCTTTATACTACTATTAATCTATAGATAGTAGGAGATAGAGAGAAGTTATTCTACTCTAACTAGTTTATATAGTATTAATTAGAACTCTCTAACCCAGTCTAAGCCTTTATTACTAATAATCTATTTAAAGAATCTATAGAATCTCTACTAAGTATTTCTAAACCTTTTTATATATTCTTCTATCTTTATTAAACTTATTATCTCTAGCTAGATATATTTAAAGAGTTTATTTATAATAACTATAAAGTATTTTTAATTACTCTCTTTATATATAAATAAGTCTACTATAAAGTTAATTAAAATTTATTACTAATAGTATTCTATAATTAGTAAGAGCTAAAGTAGATTTTATTTTCTTTATTTTAAAATATACCCCCTATAGTAATAATAGTTATAAAGAAATCTCTTTACTAATAATAATAATTTATCCTAGTAGAATTAATAATTAAGTAGATAGAAGGTTATATTCTACTCTAAATACTCTACTATTAGTAAGTTATATATCTTATAGATTAGAGCTATTATTAGAAGCTCTTAGTTTAATATCTAAAGTCTTTTTCTATATAGTAGAGCTCTATATATATTAAATAAATAATCTATAATCTAAGCTCTTATTATTACTTTCTTAGGAAACTTTCTTTTACTCTTAACTACTACTTATAGTCTTCTTATATAATATAGATTATTTACTATATCTTTATCCTATAGTACTTATAGATTAGGTTTTATAAAGAGAGTATAGCTAGATAGAGTTCTATTCTTTATATAATCCTTCTAATTTAGCTCTAGATTAGTTTTTTTACTAAATATTATATTCTCTATATTTCTTATTAAAACTCTTATAGAATTATATTCTAAAGCTATTATTAATATAGAATAAAAAATTATATTTTTATAAAATAATATATTTTTATTATTCTATTCCCTTTTTAAGAGTATATCTAGTCTAGCTATTTATAATCTAGATCTATATTATAGATAATAATTAAAAAGAGAGAGAAGTTCTTCCTAGTAAGCTTAATATTTATTTATAAATCTTAGTTTTATAAAGTATTCTAATTCTTTATAATTAGTAAAAATAGTAAATAGTTTAGATATACCTCTTAATTCTATAGATTATACCTTTAGATAAGAAACTATTACTAAGAGTTTCTTATTATAAATAGTATAATTTCTTTCTACTAGAATAAGCTTTATAGAGTAATATATAACTAAATATAGAATCTCTTTATTTAATAATTAAAATAGATATTCTTTTAGAATCTCTCTAGAATAATCTATTTCTATAATTATATTCTTCTTAGAGTTCTAAAGTATTAGTACTAAGTATAAGATAAAGAGCTCTCTTAAAGTATTAAATATATATTATTACTCTATATTCTATTTAAAGAAATACTCTTTCTTTATTAGATTTATAAAAGATACTATTAATACTATAAAGTCCTTAATAAAGTTCTAATAAAAGTTTATAAAGCTAAGGAAACTCTAAACTCTCTTAAGCTTTATTAAAGCTTTCTATTCTCTAATTATAGAGATCTTCTCTAGATCTAGATATATCTCTCAGTCTATATAGATAATAAACCCTAGGTATTTAACTTCCTTAACTATAAATATACTTTTTTCTAGATCTAGATAGAGATCTATCTACTAGAGATATAATAGAATAGTATAGACTTTTTATATATAATTATAATAATCTCTATTAATATATATTAGAATATTATCTAAATATATTATTATATAATCCTCTAATATATTCCTAATAGACTTATTAATATATTATTAGAAAGTAGTAGATATATCTAATAGCTTAAATAGAGTAACTAGCTATTTAAATAATCTGAATTATATTCTAAATACTATTAGGTATTTATCTCCTTCTACTATTTAGATCTTATAAAAAGCTACTCTTATATCTAGTTTTATAAACTAATAGGCTTCTACTAGTAATTATAATATCTTCTTAATAAGTAGTAGTAGGTAATAATCTTATTCTATAATTTTATTTAGAGCTTAATAATCTATATAGAACCTCTAGTTTTTTTCTAGCTTTTTTACTAATAGTATAAGTATTATTACTAATAAAATACTAATCTAGATCTAGTTTTTATCTATAAGTTCTATAATCTACTTTCTAATCTTTAATAGGTAGTTCTATAATATACTATAAAGAAGCTCCTAAAATAGATTAGAATTATTTCCCTTTAGTATTTTCTTAAGCTAGATCTTATAGTCTATAGTACCTCTATAGAGTAATAATATCTCTATCCCTTCCTTACTAAATAAGCCTTTAAAGCTAAAGAGTTTATTTAGAAGTTAAACCAGGGTTAATACTATCTTTATAGCTTCTTATTAGATCTTATTAGTTAATTTATAGATATTAGTTAAATAGATTATTAACCTCTTTTAATCTGTTTTCTATATTTATTTTACTAAGCCTATAAATATAGCCCCTAATAATACTTATATCTAGAGAAAGGAGGGTTTTATATTTAAACTCTAGATTAGTAGTTTTCCTACTATTTCTATCTTAAGCTATCTATTCTCTATATTTATTTAAATTCTTCTATATCTAAGCTATAGTATTCCTAGTATTATATCTCTAGTAAAATCTAGAACTATATAGAGTATAATCTTACTCTACTAGCTATTAATATCTATTCTTACTCTAATAATATATATTACTATATAGATATTATCTATACTTATAATAGTTTTAATCTTTTTTTTTCTAAAGAGTTTAAATTATTATAAACTTATACTCTATACTTTTTATTTACTAATTACTCTATAATAATTATAACTATTATTAATTAAAATATTAAGAAATTTTATATTATTAAATAAAACTAAGATCTAAAATAAAAATTCCTCTATTCTTTATTCTATCTTAATAAACTCTTCCTCTTCTTTAAATATAGTTAGTAGTTACTATTCCCTTAGTAGATTAGCTTCCTCCTATATAAAACTCTATATAGGGATTATTTATTTTCTAATTCTAAGTATTTTTCTCCCTAATTAGTATTCTCTTAATATCTACTACTTTCTTATTTTATAGAAACTAAGCTAATCTTAACTATTTATACTAAGTAGTAGTTTTTAATTTAATATATAGATACTCTATAATATAGATAAGCTTCTGTTTCCTATTACTTATAGATAATCTCCTTAGGTATCTATTAGGCTTATTTTTAATCTTCTTTTCCTCTATTTTAGCTCTAAGTTTAACTTAATTAGAGCTTTTCTCTTTTTCTTTTTTTATTCTTTTAGGCCTTTTAATATATTAAATAGATATTATTTATTTCTAATATAGATATATTTTTATTAGTACTTAGCTACTTTTTTTACTTCTTTCTATTCCTATATAATATATCTAAGTTAAATAATTTAATATTAATTACTATTTCTCTGATTTTAATTACTATATTATTAAAGTTATTTTAGAAAATACTTCTCTTAATATAGAGCTTATTTAGCTAGTTATTTAGATAATAATAAAAATATAAATAGTAGGTAATATTATTCTAATATAGCTTTTCTATTATTATTAGTTTCTACTTAAACTATATATAGAAGACTATAAATAACTTTTTAAATCTCTATTTTATTTATTCTAACTTCCTAAAAACTACTTACTAGTAATATAGATTAAAGAATACTAATTCTATATAGATTAGAAAATCTTATAGATAGTAAGTACTTTTTAAACCCCTATTCTTATAATAGACTAAGAGTTTCCTTTATATTATTAGTAAAAGAGCTCCCTAGATATACTTAAACTAGTTTCTTTTATTTCTAATAAAGTCTTAGTCTATCTAGAGAATATATTTTATATATTTCTTCTATACTAGAAATAGATCCTTTATACTACTATATAGTTTATCTTTAGATAATAGTTTTCTTTATAATAGTTATATTAATAAGATAGATAGTAATAGTATAGGAAGTAAAAGTATTATTATTATCTAAGATAAAAGCTATTATAGTAGTTATTAAGATTATATAGATTAGTTCTAAAACTATAAGAATATCTAGATTATTTCTCTAAGTTCAGACTATTATATTTATACTTATTATATTTAACTTCTAACTTTATCCTAGAACCCTACTAAATTAGCCTGGAGCTCTTCTATTAGTAATAGTAAGTTTAATCTAGTAGTTAGTATTATTTCTTTATAGCTAGAGGCTTCTAGTATACTAAGGTTATTTATTATTACTAAGGGGTAAAGAATATAGATTATAGTAGATTAGCCCTATAGTAGCTATAAGTAGGTATTAACTTTAGTATTTATATTCTTAAGGAGGAAAAGAGAAGACTTCTAAAAGATCTAGCTCTTTCCCCTTATATACTACCTATAGTAGTTTAACCGGGGTTAGCCTACTATAGCTATCTCTTATCAGACTAAGCCTAGGACCCTACTAGGCCTGAGTTCTTAATAAAATATATTTATAATACTTATTAAGAGAATATAGTTTCTTAATTATTCTAAAATAGTATTTTAGAGTAATATATTAATAGATATTAAGATATTCTACTAAGATTATAATATTAATAAAGATATATAATTCCTTATATCTATAGCTAGAGAAGTAAAATAAACTAAAGTCTATAGTACTAATTATTTATATAGTAATATACTAGCTAGTACTAATAATTTTAATACTAGAAATAAAGCCTGTAATAAATATAGTAACTTAGCTGTTTTTTCCCCTTCTAAGAAATATATCTATATAATAAATAACTTAACTATAGTATATAAACTTATTAATAAGAGAGCTAATAGTAATTATACTTAAAAAAATTACTATCTAACTATTAGAGCTCTATATACTAGTAAAACAGCTTTAGTATCTCTATAAAGATATAATTATTAGCTTTCTTAAATTATACTAGAGCTATCTAACTATTAATAGTCTTTTTAGTATTACTTTAAGAAAGACTATTATCTTTCTAAATAGTACTATATATCTAATCTATAAGTAGTAATAAAGTTATTATAATATCTTATAAGTATTAGGTAAAAGCAATAGCTTATATTCTCTATATTAAGTTATAGCTGAAATTAGATTATTATAATATTATACTAAGTTTCTAGAAGAAGTTTAACTTTATTATAGCTGGAAACTATTATAAATTTTCTCTCTATATATAAGTTATATATATAACCCTACTTTTATATAGCTAATTACAAGTAGATTATTCAGATCTTATTATAATTCTTATAATCTAGAAATATAGATTATTACTAAGTACTAATAATCTCTTACTTCTTTAGATAGTTATTAATATAATTACTTATATCTTTATTAACTCCCTGTATAATATAAGATTTAGTCTTAGAATTAGTATATAGTAACTTTATAATTAACTATTACTCTTCTCTTAAAGATTCTATAGTAATAACTAACTAACCTACTATAATACCGGATACTATTAAATTAATTTTATTTAATTTAACTTTTCTATCTAATAAACTTTCTAATAATTCTATTCTATTTAATTCTCTTCTACCTAATAATACTAACTAAAATAGATATTTATTTATTTAACTTAAAGGGCTGTTATAAAACCACTCTCTGTATATCCTATAAACCACCTTAGTTATTACTATAAGTTATATAAATAAGACTAATATACTTAATTATTTATATATTAAGTATATCTATATAATACTAATAGTAATATATTCTATATC
This sequence comes from Clonostachys sp. G952, assembly GCA_027569935.1. Lineage (NCBI taxonomy): Eukaryota > Fungi > Ascomycota > Sordariomycetes > Hypocreales > Bionectriaceae > Clonostachys > Clonostachys sp. G952. Next base: position 116,448 of record JAPDLB010000078.1, on the reverse strand, counting down.
TAATATATTACCTTCCTATATATATATATTTATTTTATTAGATAGAATACTCTTTTAGATAGTTATTAATATAATTATCTATACCTCTATTATTATTAGCTCTATAATACTTATATATTAATAGTAACTTATATTATATAGCCTATAATAACCTAATTATACTACTTAGAATAATACTCTAATTAGTTTAACCCTAATCTACTCTAGACCTCTATCTAGTATAAATTATCTAACTATTATATATTAATAACTCTTATTCAGCTAATTACCTTATCTTAATTACTATATAATAATAGAAAGATATTATAACTACCCTAAGTACTTCTACTTAGTAGAATAATACTTAAGGAGTATTTACTATTTAGTAGATTATTAAATAACTTATACTTTAAGTTAAAAATCTTAAAAAGAGGAATATTATAATTAAGACTAAGAAAGACTAAAAGGAAATTATTTAATTTATACCCTTAGAACCCTTTAATAGAAATATTTAGAAGATTAATAGATTTAAAATCTAACTTTAAACCTACTTTAAGTTCTTCTCTATTAAGCTTAAGAATAATAAGAATAAGATTAGGTTTATAGAAATATATCTTATTAGTACTATAGAATACTAGTTTTAGATATATCTCTATAACTAGTATAAGAACTCTTATAAATTAAAAATATAAAATCAGAAGACTATTAATATTCTTACTAGCTATAATAATTTTATTATTACTCTTATCTCTATATTTAGTAAGATAGATTATAAATAATAAGTAATTAAAGAACTTAAGGAACTTAGATAGATAGGAGCTACTTTAGAATATACTATAAAATTTAGGGAAATTATATTCTAACTAGACTAGGATAATATACTTTTTAAAGCTATATTCTATAATAGACTAAAAGATAAAGTTAAGAATTAACTTTTTAAACTTAATAAACTAGAAGAACTTTTAGAATATATAGCTATTATAGTATAAATTAATAACTACCTTTTTAAGTAAAAGTAATAGAAAGGAAGAGAATATAGTAGTTAGAATTATATTAAGCTAAGTAATAAGCCTAACTATAGAGTATAATAAGCTCTACTACTATCTATAGCTACTAGGATCTATATAGAATCTATAGAGCTAGGAGCTATAGAAAAATAGAAATACTATAATTATAATAAGATTAGATATATATTACTATAATACTTAAAACTAAGAAAATAGAAGAACTAGAAATCTACTAGGGAAAGTAAGAAATAGCTAGATATTATAGGAAAAACTAAAACTAAGGTTCTTAGTATAATTAGAAAGACTACTTAAGAAGAAAATTTAAATAAACTTAAGATTTCTAAATTTTCTAGAATATATATATTACTCTTCTATAAAATTCTAAAAAATCCTAGAGATTAGAACTAAAAGAGCTATATAGTAATAAAAAATAAATAGTAAATTAAGAAAATATTCTAATACCTTAAGATAAAATATAAGGTAGGTAATATAAACCCTGAATATAGACTACTTATAATCTATAAGTTAGTATTCAGATATAAGAATAAACTTACTAAATAGATATTAGAAGAAAAGAAATAATATATATAGGCTAGAAATATAATATAAACAGAATATAAGAAGATTTATATCTACTATTAGGAGAAAATTAAAGAATAAAACCCTATTATATTAGAAGCTTTAATAGTTTATAGTTAAAGAACTATAAATACTATTTAATATTCTAATAGCTTTTTTAACTTACTAGAAGAATAGAAGAAGAATCTATAAAAGAAGTATTATAAAGAATTATAATTAATATATTATAATATTTTCTATATAATCTATTAGTAATAGAAGATTAGGAATAATATCTTTCTATAGCTATATATAGAAATACTATCTAGATATACTAATAGAGATATATTATACTTTATATATAAGCTATCTAATATTAATTAATATACTATTTTTAAATAAAATCTAGAGAAATATCCAGAAAAATATAAACTTAATAGCTTACTAACTGAAATATATATAGAATAGTAATATAAAATTTATAAAAATAAAAAAATTAATCTATAGTATAAATAGAAGGCTTAAGAGAACTAAATAGCCTATAGCTATAGAGAGTATATTAAGAACTATATTAACTAGAAATATCTAATATATCTATATATTAAATAAATAGTATTTAATTTAGCTAGAAATAAAGAAAATAGAAACCTTATTATATAAGTACTTAAATAGTACTAGGTATAGGAAAATAATAAATACTAATAATAAGAATAATTAATAACTATATTATTAATAGAAGATAAAGAATTTAATAAAGAATCTGAAATTATTTTAATAGATAAGTAAGAATAAACTATAGGATATTTATATAAGAAAATACTATTCTCTAAGGAATTTAATAAATTTAGTAAATAGCTAAGGAAGTTTAAATAATATATTCTAGAATATATAGAGATACTAAAGATACTAGAGAACCTTTTAAATTAAGTATTTAAATATAATAATAAGTATAGTATACTTAAGAAATAAGTTAACTAGATAAAAAATAACTTAAACTATCTATAATAGAGCTATAGTATAGAATAAAATTAATAATAGATTAGAGAACTCTAGGAGCTATTAAAGTAGAAAGCTTACTATATATCCTTATAGAAATAGAGATTAAGAAGAACTAGCTTATAATATTTATTAATTATAGAGTATAAAAGAATTATATCTTACTAGTAGTAATTAACTAACTCTATTTACTATAGAGAAAAAAAGAAGAGATCTATATAATTATAAATATTAAAGGATTAAAATTTAAATATAATAATAGGATTATTAACTTAGAGATTAATTATCTTATAATTAAAATCTAAGGGAAAAAATTTAAAATTATATATAACTTAGTACTACTAGGAATCTATAATATTATATTAGAACTACTATAGCTATAAGATATAAACTTACTAATTAATTAGTATATTAGCTAGATAGAATAAAGAAATACTTTTAAATATTAGAATTAGAATTAATAGAAATTAAAATTTTATTAGATATTAGAAAAATATATTTATTTTTTAATATCTAAAAATACTACTATAAAAAATAATAATAACTTATAATAATAAGTAGATATAATAGTTATAGCTTTAATAGTACTATAATCTAGAACTATAAAAAACTTATTATAATAGGAACTAAGATAAATAATATAAATCTTAGATTAAATATAAAAATAAGAACTACTTTTAGATATAGATTTAGTACTAATTAATTAGGAATAGCTAATAAAAGAATAATAGTAAGAATATAAAGTTAAATATAACTAATAGTAAAAGAAAACTAAAAAACTATCTTTAAAGCTATTTAATATTAGAATCTAGAAATAGAGCTAAATAAGTAACTAATAAAAAGTATAATAGAATAAGAAAAAAGATATCTAATATAAATATACTAAAATAAAATATTTAGAGAAAGATAAATAATTAAAAAATATCTCAGAAGAATACTAAGTTTATAATAAACTATTTAAGGAAACTCTTAAAACTAGCTTATTAAAATATAGCTAGTAGGATTATAAGATTTCTATTATTAATAAAGAAGAACTAGCTCTTTATAAACTTTATAATCTTATAGAACTTTAGTTATAAATACTCTATAAATATATTAATAATATATTAATAAAAGACTATATATAATTATTAACTTTATCTATAGAATACTCTATAATATTTATACTAAAAAAGAATAGTAAACTCTATTTAGTTATTAATTACTAATAGCTAAATAAGATTATATATAAAGATAGAATACTCTTATTACTAATTATAAAATTCAGAGACTAGTTATAAGGGAAATAGTAGTTTACTATACTAGATCTAAAGAGAGTTTATAACTTAATATAAATTAAAGAAGGAGATAAATAGAAAATAGTATTTAGAATAAAGTTTAGTCTCTATAAGTACTTTATAATACCCTTTAGACTAATAAATATATCTATAATATTCTAATAAATAATTAATTAAGTATTTTAAGAGTATTTTAATATCTTTATAATTATTTATTTTAATAATATTTTAATCTTTTTAAACTATCTAGAAATATATAAGGAATATATATATAAGATCTTAAAGAAACTAAAAGATATAAAACTTCTTATAGAACTAGAGAAAAGCTATTTCTATATATAAGAAGTTAACTTCTTAGAATATACTATTTAATTAAATAAAATATAAATAGAATAAAATAAAATTACTATAGTTAAAGACTAGGAAATACTAAAAACTATTAAAAAAGTATAAACCTTCTTTAGTTTTACTAATTACTACTAATAATTTATTAAAAACTATAGAAAAATTATTATATCTTTATATAATACTATAAAAAAGAGAATAGAATTCTAATAGGAAAATAAATAATAAAAAGTATTTAATAAAATTAAGAACTAAATACTTTTAGAACCTATATTATAGATATTTAATTCTATAAAAGAAATAGAACTTAAAACTAATATTTTAAACTTTATAATTAGTATATAAATTAGCTAAAAGGATAATAAAGGGATATTATACCCTATAGTATTCTTTTTAAAGAAACTATATAGTATAGAACTTAATTACTCTATTTATAATAAAGAGTTTATAGTTATTATATATATATTTAAGGAATTTAAATATTACTATCTAGAAATAATATATAAGATTAAAATATATATAGATTATAAGAATATTTAATATTTTATTATAACCTAGTAATTTAATAGGAGATAAATCTATTATACTGAATATTTATTCTAATTTAATTATAAAATAATATATTAAAAAGGATTAGAAAATAGAAGAACTAATATCCTTAGCTATAAATTAGAATATAAGTAAACTATATCTAAGATAAATAGATAGCTATTTACTATAAATAATAAAGAATACTTAGTATAAAAAACCTTAGAAGCTATACTTAAGGAAATAGTATATATTAAAATCTAGATAAATATTATTCCTAGTTTAAAGAAATTATAATAGAAAGTAAGAATAGTACTTATTAAGAAAATCTATAAATATCTACTATTAGAATACTAAAGAGTTAAGAAAATATTTAATAGAATTAAATAATATTATAATTATCTAGATCTATAAAAGGAAATATAGACTATAGTTTCTAAATATAATATATATATATAAATTAAATCTATATAATATAAACTATATAAAGAACTTAAATTAGTTTTAATATTAAAATAACTATAATAATTAATATCCTTTAATTATATTATTAAACTATTAAAATCTAAGAAACTAATAACTAGAGTAGAATATAATAATATTCTAATAGTTATTAATAGATTTATAAAGTATAAATACTTTATTCTATATAAAGAAGTAAGCTTTATAGAAGACTTTATATACTAATTTCTATAATATATAGTTAGTTACTATAGATTACTTAATAAAATAATATTAGATAGGGAAATAATATTTATCTCTAAGTTTTAGTAATTATTTATAATATAAATAGATATAAAATATAAACTTTTAATAGTTTACTATCTATAAAATAATAGTTAAATAGAATATTTAAATTAAACCCTGGAATAATATCTATAAGTATATATTAATTATAAATAAAATAATTAGATATAACTATTACTAATAGTATAAATTATATATAATAGTTTAGTATAAAAATTAATCTAACTATTACTAATATATATAAACTATAGTTATAAATCTAAATTTTAAAATTAATTAGAACTTAATAGATTAAATATACTAGCTATTATACTTATAAAAGAAATACTATACTTACTATATATAAAGATAAAAATAAAATTAGAATTTCTCTAGAAAAGAATAAAAAAATACTATAATAAAATAAGATTAAAGAAACTAATTTTAAAGAAGGAAAATAAGATCTATTTACTTTATAAAAATATTATAATAATAAAACTAAGTAATAAATTAGATTATAAAAAACTTAGACTATTTAAGATTATTAAGAAAAAATCAGATACTAATTATAAACTCTTACTACTAGATATAATATATATCTACCTAGTTTTTTATATCTTATTATTTAAAAAAGTATTAGAAAATACTCTAAACTAAGATTATCTAATTAAAATCTATAAAGAAGAATATAAATTAAAAAAGATTCTAAAAAAGAAAATTAGAAATAAATAAATATTTTATTTAATTAAGTAGAAAGAGTATATTAACTAAGATAATATATAGGAATCTATTAAGTACTTAAAGAATTATTAGTAGCTTATTTAATAATATTACTAGGACTAGAAATACCTATCCTAATAAACTAAGAAGGGAATAATTCTATACCCTTTTAAAGAAATACTAAATTAATCTTAATCTCTAAGAATATAGGTTTAGATAAAGAAATAGAAAATAAAGAAGTAGTCTGCTTTTAAGCTACTTTCTCTATCTCTTCCTACTTAATCTATTCTAGTTTCTCTATATTATTAATCCTATAAGAAACTATTTATATTATCTTATTAAGCTATATTTTCTTTTATTTATATAAATAATATACTTTTATACTAATATATTCTAACTCCTCCTCTACTATATCTAACTCCTATTTAGCTTACTAATAATAAAACCTAATATAATAAATTTATTATATAGATAATCCCTAAATATTATAATAGGATTAGCTATATAATATATATTCTATATAATAAAAAGAATCTAATAGAGAAGTTTAATATTTATACTTATTATAGTTTTTATAGTAAGAATATACTAGTATAATAGAAAGATTATTTAAAATAATAAAAAGAAAAGTATTTCTATAAACTATAAATAACTCAGACTTAGATACTCTTAATTTTAAAATATAATTAGAAGATATAATATTAGTATAAAAAGTAGAAAAGAAAAAGAGAATTAGATAATATACTAATCAGGCTATAAAATATAGTTTTAAGGATAAAACTAATAGAGAGAGAGTATTATATTATAAAACTACTCTCTATATATTCTATAAACTACCTTAGTTATTACTATAAGTTATATAAATAAGACTAATATACTTAATTATTTATATATTAAGTATATCTATATAATACTAATAGTAATATATCCTATATCTAATATATTATCTTCCTATATATATATATTTATTTTATTAGATAGAATACTCTTTTAGATAGTTATTAATATAATTATCTATACCTCTATTATTACTAGCTCTATAATACTTATATATTAATAGTAACTTATATTATATAGTCTATAATAATCTGATTATACTACTCAGAATAATACTCTAATTAGTTTAACCCTGATCTACCCTAGACCTCTGTTCAGTATAAGTTATCTAACTATTATATAAGAGCTATTTTAGCTCGGATTAATTTAAACTAGTATATTACCTATTAATACTATATATAGTACCTTAGGTTATAATAATTATTAAGTACTAGAGGAATATTATTATAGTTCTCTATAAGTATATTATTAAAGATTAGATCTATCTCTATATCTTTACTAGCTATAAGATAGAGTAATAGTTCTAGCAGGTATAACTACTAGATCTATATATAAAAGAATAGTTTTATTACTATAAGTAAGCTTATAATAGAGTATAGGCTTAAATAATTAATATCTAAAAAGAGATTCTAATAGTTATTATTAGTAACTATTATTATATATATAAGGATCTAGTTACTTATAATAATTAGACCCTAGCTATAGGAGATAATTATATTAGAGATATTTATTATTACTATTATAAAAGATAGTTAGTAATAAGTTATAAGGAGAGATAGTTAGTAATAATAAGCTTAGAGAGATATTATAGTTAATTATAGATAATAAGTATTTCCCTTTAGAGCCTATAGCTAAGTTATATATTTAATAAGCTTTTCTTAGAGTTTTTAGAGTTATTATTATTTATACCTTAGCTAGCTATATAATAAAAAGTAAAAAAAAATAGAGTTAAAGGTTAGATATAGATTAGAACTTAGTTAAAAACTAATTATATAGATTATATTATATATAGCCTGATCTTAGAATATTACCCCTTATATATAGTAAAAACCCCTAAAAAAAAAAAAAAAAAAATATCTTTATTAAAGCTAGCTTTTTAGTATTTATATATTAGCTATAACTTATATAGAACTTAAGATAACCTAATTATTCTAGTTAGAATAACTCTAATTAGTTATATTTCTAATCCACTCTTAACTCCTTATAATATAAGTTATTAAAACTATTATATTTAATCAGTCTATAAGTTATTACTAACTATAGCTTTTCTAATTCTTATAATTTTAATCTAGATACTATTATTTTATTTTCTAATTTAATTAAATTATAGAGCTATTAGTAACTTTACTATTTTCTATAACTTATTATAAATAACTAATAATATATATATATTACTAAGTATTTTACTTACTAAAGATATAAATATAGAAAATAGTTTTATTTTTTATTATAAGAGTTATAACTCTAATTTTCTAGTTAATATACTTCTATACTTTTAATTAAAATAATTATAGGTTTAATTAATCTAGGAATATAGTAATTAGATATCTTTAGAAAGCTTAAGTTTACTATCTTCTAGCTTTTTTATTTATAAAGTATTTAGCTGCTTTTAATATATTCCTTTTACTAAAATCTAATAAATATTACTATCTTTATACTGAGCTAGTAATATAAACTATAACTTATATTATAAAATAGAAAATTAAGAATAATTAAATAACTAGAGGTTTAATTCTAATTAATACTATATAGATAATATAGATCTTATACTTATAGAGAATTCTAATTTTAATAATATATAGATATATATAGTATATAATAATAATAAACCTTACTAAGATTATAGCTATTTAGTACTATATCTAGACTATTTAGTTATTATAGTTAATAGTACTTACTAATAGAATAGTAAAAGTATAGCTATTATATTAATTAATATATTTATTTATAGAAATTTAAGTTATAACTCTAGTAGACTACTATATAAACCTAAGGTTACTAACTAACTTATAGAGCTATATATTAGTATTAAAGTATAATAGTTAGATAACTTATACTAAATAGAGATCTAGAGTAAATTAGAATTAAACTAATTAGAATATTATTCTAAATAATATAATTAAATTATTATAAGCTATATAATATAAATTATTATTAATATATAAGTATTATAGAGCTAGTAATAATAGATATATAGATAATTATATTAATAATTATTCTAAGAAGTATTTCTATCTAAATAAAATAAATATATATATATACTAGGTAGTTTATATAAGCTTACTAGTAATCCAGAGTAAATCTAGCTTTAGATTATATAGATTTATAAGTAATCTAAAATAATCTACTTTTAATTAGTAGTAAAAAGTAGGGGTATAATATATAATACCAGGGGTATTCCTTTATTTATAATAATAAATAGTAAATAGGGCTACTACCAAAGACTCGACGGATGATAACCCCTAACCATTGTATGGCGATATATATCTTGGGACGAAAACGGACTGTGAAATGGACAGGTTTTTCCCTCCTATAAAGGCCGGAATTGAGAAACATAAGGTGACAGCAAACGAAGGCAAATTGACGCTCGATGTGCGCTTCTTAAGCAACGACGATCTGATTATATCCATACCCGCGACGGTAGTTTTTGGGAGTAAACCTATTCATCCATCGGCTCCTAGAAGTTCAAGTTCGCGGGAATTCGTCATAAGTTCGCGATGTCGATGCGAAGCTGGGATAATTGGCACAAAAGGAAGCGCTCAGCTTCTTCCGATTCTTGGTCCAAGAGACACCACCCATCAGGATACTGGTAGGCAGCGCGAGCTTAAACATATTATCATTATCAATGCCGTAAGCCATTGCTCCAGATAAGCCTAAGGCTTTCGGTGGACGAGTCACGGCTGTGAGCTCAAGAGGCGAATCTTTTAAACCTTCAGGATGATCCCTGCCCTCCCAACCCATTTTGCTTAATTGTGTCAGCGTTTAGGTTGACTTTGGCATTTAATTTTCTTAGCTTACATAAGTGTTGCAGTAAATCAGGCTCTTAGAATGTATATGTGTTCATCTCATGAGCGGGGAAGGGCAAATGGTCGCGGACAAGAGGACGCAAAAGAAATCAATGGAGAAAGAGCCATGTCATGGCCCGAAGAAGCAGTTATATGTTAAACTGTATCATTTATTGGCATTAAGAAACATTAGACATACTACTTAACTTTTTAGCTTGTGGTAATCGTTCGAATTGGGTGTACCATCTAAAAATCTTTCCCCGTATTCTGTACTTGGTATAGGAAAGTAATGACGATTAGCCAGTAGACTGCGCTTGAAAAGAATACATTGGCCAATTGGTTAAATATATCGACGATTTTCCCGCATAGTTGCTCTACTATATTCTTATTGACAGTTCTGTTGGTATACTAGATACCTCTAACTAGCAGTCACTGGCTGGAAGCCCGTTACAGAGCGGTGTGCTTAGTCACGACCGCTCTGGAACCGGCTTTATAACCGGCCCAACTCTGTAGCTAGGATAGGAACGGAATCAATAATCTTACAACCTATCTATTCACAAGCGTACGCTTTGGAAAAGCCTTCCAACAAGTTCCTCAATATTTCGGTCATCAACGTAGTACGTTGTTTCCAATCAGCAAGCTCATATGTCCCAATTTCTAACTTAGATCACAAATTCAGCCTTCTTAAGTTCTCCGTTCATAATGAGAAGTTTCAGGAGAAATTTGCTTCTGTCATTTTCTACGTGGACCATCCGACGTTCTCACTTGGTGCTACACCTGTACACCTGGCCCTTAACATAGTCGCGCCACTTGAGTAGTATCCCTAAGAGAGTTTGAGTATAAAGTTTAAGAGCGATGAAGAATGCCAGACCCGACAACTCAACACAATGATTACATAGGTAGCATACATCGGGTATTCTACAGACAGGTATCCGCCTAACGTGAAATTGTCCATTAAGAAATGCCATTTGAGAAAAAGGAAGGAGCCAATGGTCATTATGATACGCAGTGGACCTCTGGGCGAAGAGAAAGGTGGCGAAACAGCTTCCACGCCCCACACGAAGTGGCCGATATATCCGATCAAGTCTCACATTCAACACAGACTGGGTTTTCTTATTCTTAGTATGAAGGACTGGCGGCCGCTCTCCGTATGAAACCCTCGTTGTCAGAGTCGAGCCACACATAAACTCACTTACTCTTAAACAGAAACCGGCCGTCACCTCAAACCGATCTTAGCAGCATCAGAGCAGCAGCTTTCAACGGTTTATCGGTAATCGAAGTAAAGAACCCGTCGGCGGGACACCGGTGCCAGCGCGATTCAGAGACGAATCAGTGCCGAATTTCATGTTTCTCCACATTAGCATCCTTACGGTCCTGCCAAACCTGTCGTCCCAACAAGTAGGCGATCAACACACATCCTCGTCTTTGATCCTATCCTATGAAATTATTACCGACTGGAAATAAAGCTTTGCAGGGGAATCCCACTTTCCAAGGCCGTACTTTGCGTTTCATCTTGTGGAGGCTCGGGCTTCATGCTGCTGGCCTCCCTGCAAGGCCAGCCCTGTTGAGACCACAATGACAACCGCAGGAAAAGGATACACACCCACTTGACGTGCCTTAAGTCTTCTCAGTCAGCAAGATGTCAGCACGATGAGGAAGATTGATCATTTAGAGACAGATCAACATTGGCGGCAGATGAGTTGCCGCGCGACTCCCGCGCGTCGGGAGTCGGGACGGCGGATATATAGGAACCAGGCGCTGAAACGCTATTCTCACCAATTCTCCAAGGTATTCACCCCAACCCACCGCTCCTTTACCTCAAAGATCACCATGACCCCCAAATCTTCCTTCTTGGCAGCCGCCGCTGCAGCGGCTGGTCTTGCCAGTGTCGGTGAGGTCCCATGGGACACTCTCAACAGCACCGTCAGTGGCCGTCTTAAGCAAGCAATTCCCATCGAGAAGGCCTGCTTCACATCCTACAACGGCCATCCCAACACGGTAGACACAGAGGCTTGCGATGCCACTCGCGCCAATTACACGAGCAACAGCCTGCGTATCGATAACCCTCAGGTTTATATGCAACTCACCAATCAGATCTGCGTGTCTGACCCCTCGGATCAGTGCGTACTTGACGCTACATCGCTGCCAGCCACGATGCCTTCTTCAAATAGCACCTGCAGGACGGGCAACATTCCTTCTTACTTTCTCGAGGTGAAGACAGCCGCTGATGTCTCTGCTGCATTCAATTTTGCCAAGGAAAACCAAGGCGTTCAAATCTCTGTGAAGAACAGCGGTCATGACTTTATGACCCGAAGTTCCGGCAAAGGAACTCTAAACCTCTGGACACACAAGCTGCAGGGCATGGCCTATCACGACAACTTCAAGCCTAAGGGATGTGAGAAGAGTGTTGGGGCTGCCATGACTGTCATGGCTGGTGTCTCTACCGGCGATGCCTACGACTTTGCAGATGCGCACAATGCTCTAATCATGGGCCCCTATGCACCAAGTGTGCCTATCTCAGCAGGGTGGGTTACCGGAGGTGGACATAATGTCTTCGCTCCCGTCTTTGGTCTGGGTGCCGATAGAGTTGTTGAGTTCAACATCGTTACTCCCGATGGAGTTGAGCGATTAGCCAACGAGCAACAGAACTCCGATCTTTTCTGGGCCCTTCGTGGAGGCGGAGGTGGTGCTTTTGGTGTTATTCTTAGTGCTACTCACCGCGTTGAGCCCAGGACCCCGATCGCCTACGCCGATATACACCTCCCGAGCAATATCACCACTGACCAAGCTTTGGACTGGGTGAAGCTCCTTGCTGAGGACTCGCTGGCGTGGGGCTACGCTGGCTGGGGCGGTCATGGTATGTAACATTTCTCCGCTGCAATCTGCATGGTGTTGAATCCTGATACTAACAGAAAAAAACTATAGTCGGTGGGACTTTCGTCACTCACTTTAACCCTCTCCCGGCCTTGACCAATGACAATGGCACTGCAGCTCGCGCCGCTTTCCAGCGTGCTACTGACTTCGCCCTTGCCTTGGGAGGCACAACTCACGTCGCAGTTGAAGAGAGTTTCAGTGCCATCTTCAACAGAGACATGGTACCCAAGGATACCAAGATGGGCGGTAACTTCCACTTCACGACCACCCGGCTAATGCCCACCTCCATGTTTGCATCCGCAGAAGGAATCGAGACCCTTATTCAGTACATGCGCGAAGCTATTGACATGGGATTTGACCCTCGCAGCTTCTACACCCCCGTGACCACACCCTTTGTATACAAGGCCAACGAAACCAAAAACGCTAAGCCAAAGGACTACGGCACCAGTATGACGCAAGCCTGGTACAAGGCCCTCTGGCACGTTGAGTCTAGCAAGGTCATTCCCGTCGGTTCCACCTATCAGGAACGTCTAACCGCCTTGACTAACTTGACCACGCTCACCGTCAAGCTCGAGAAGATTATGGGTGCCGATGGTGGTTCGTATATGAATGAGGCCGACCCTTACACTCCTGATTGGAAAGAATCTTTCTACGGTCTCGATAACTATGAGAAGCTTCTCAAGATCAAGCATAAGTATGACCCTCAGGGTCTCCTCAAGTGCTGGAAGTGTGTTGGATTTGACGAGGAGAAGGATTCCGACCTCGAGAGGTTCACTTGCAACAAGAAGATTCAGGCCGACATCATCAAGGGTCTAAAGGCATAGTGTTGTTCGTAGTGATCAAGCCATTTCATTTGCAGTATGAGCCTTTATTTCTTTTTAATTGGTTGAGATCTCGGTAACTAGTGTACAAGAAGGATTCTTTGGTAGACCACGAAGCACCTGAACGAGAAGTTATCACCCTTGGCTTTTCATATAGCCGCGTTCAAGGCCAGTACAGCTAGACCGCAGTCTAACAGCAGTAAGTTGCTAGTTCTGTTCCTTATCCTTGGGGGCATCATAAACTTACCATGCTGGGTGATTATTGACAACATCACCAAGCGAGCCAACAGGTCGAACACGGATCAATGCCAGAACCTGCCAAGACCGACTCTGAACAATCTAAACCGCCACATAGCAAACTTACACTAGCTATTTCATGCGGGGAAACTGGCACACGGCGTGGGTCTTATCCACCTGCACGGCGTCAAGGGTGGCGGAAGCCTAAACAGCTACGTTGCGCCAGCGGTACATGGAAATGGGCATTGACACGGGATGTGCTTAGGAAGCGATGAGACATTTTGCCATTCAAGGTTCACCAGATTCACCAGATAACGTAAATAAGGGAAAGGTCGGCATCAAAGTAACCCCATCTTCTATGGACAAGAACTGAATAGACAGTAAGGTTCGAAGCCAACATGAAAACATAGCTCTCCAGATTCTACGCTGTACTGTCTACTTGACCACTTCCTTGAGCTTCTTTAGCCCTTCGCTCCTCGCGCTCACTGAACCGGTCCCCGAATAAATCAAAATGAGGCCGCATGACAATGGTGTATTTTACCAACTCTTCCATGCAATCAACAAGGCGATCGCGGTTTGAGCTAGGAAGCATACGGCTCCCCTCATGCTCCGATGTGAACTGGGTGTAGGCCTTGGGCACTGAACTCTGGTTGGGAATCGTAAACATGCGCATCCATCGTCCGAGTATTCGAAGGGAATTGACAGAGTTGAAGGACTGCGAACCACCACTGACTTGAGCGATAGCTAATGTCCTCCCCTGGGTAGGACGCACCGAGCCAGTGGACAGTGGAATCCAGTCAATCTGCTGCTTGAAGATGCCCGTCTTTGGATGCTGGTTAGTTTCAAATTGATCTCACAAGTCCTCGCCGGCCGGTTTACTTACTAAATTTCCGTGCTGCTCGGGGCTAACCCAGACGTGGCCGTCGCTCCATTTACTCAATTCACGTAGTTCCTGCACTTTGGGGTGACAGTGCTGCACATCGTCCTTCTGAGGCAAGCCAGCTGGGTCGAATACTCGGACATCGCAACCGAGCCGGAAAAGTATGCGAGCCGCCTCGTATGCTAGGAGGCGGGAGAATGATCTAGGAGTGGTGAATAAAACTAGGACATGTCTAAACGAAAGCGATGCGTAGGAGATCCAAGGATGGCATTCATCGTTCCGCGTGATGCTTACCTGCTTCTAAGACTGCCGTAGAGAACCAAGATGCGAATGCGATCTAACCCCTGGTCCAGGATCTCCGACTGCACCATCTTAACCGCTGTGCTCAGCTCTAGTTGCGAGATCCAGTCATCGGTGGAAAGGTCGCCATCAATAAGAAACGGACGGTACTGCTTCCGTACCTCGGTGTCGTCTTGATCGAACTCGAGGGCGAGGGATCGATAGTTGTAGGTGGGATCGGCTATGCGCGCGGTGGCCGTCCTTCCAGCGTGGGAATTGTTCAAGTCCCCGTGCCCATTCATCATGAGACCAAGGGGCCGCCTCTGGCTTGCTACGGTACTAGCAGATAAATGGTGGTGTTGAAGAAGCGCTTGGGAATTCCAGCTTACGTGGAGATGCGGTATGCGGGCGCGAACTCGGAGAGTGTGGCAGAGAATGCTCATTTTTGCTGGCACCCGAGGACAAAGGGGGAGCCCATACAAGAAATAATGCCCTTTTTATGTATTTCCATCCCCACTACTACCCTGGCAGTACAGACAGAGATTTTCGGGGCCTTTCTAATTAGACCAGAGTAGCTAAGAGCCATTCATAGGCGGTTCCGCTGCCACGCTTAGCGACCAGATTACACATTGAGGGGGACTACTCTCACGCGAGCCACCAGATTGGATGCCAATTGTGCCATGGTCTCTCGCATGATGTCTCCGTGAAGTCATTCGATGTTATTCGTCGTTCCCAATGCGCTATTATCTTTCCTTTCCTCAGCGTTGAGTGGGATTCTGGGTGCAACGACGATATCTTGGGAGTTTATTATTCTATCAAAATTTCCAGAGAACCACAAAAGTACGTCGTGTGGAAATTGATCAGCCGGGCTACCTAGCCAGCAAATCGCAATGCCACCAGCGCAAAGGTGTCTACGCGGCTGTGATTCATTGCTCTCACCACCAAAGACTTGACCATGCTGGTTTAGATCACTTGTTCTCCCACACAGTCGCATCGTACTCATCAATCCACTCTACAAACTCTCCGCCAGCTTTGGCCCATCCACTGATGCCTTCAAACAGTATCAAGCTCTGCATACCGCTGTCGCTTTGGTCGTCGATATGGTCTTTGAACCATCCAGCTGCCCGAGAACCTCTGCCTCGGGAGGATGCTGGAAAGAGTCAATATGCCTGTGTCTGTACTCTATGCTGCTTATTTTAGAGGTAGTAATACAAGACGTACAGCAGTACCAGATGATTTTGTGTACTCCAGCCGCTTTGAACAAGCTGTATAGCGTCGGTATGGTGGGGTAGAGGCTCTGTGCCGGTAGATTAATAGACCCGCGAATCGTACCGCCCTAGATGGGAGGAAAGATTAGTCGCTGCTCTGCTGACGACTCTCTCAGATGATACCTCATGATCTGTTCTGCGGAGATCAACTAGAACGTAGTTCCTTCCAGCTATGTTGTTGCTGTTCTTGATCATCTCCAGCACATCCTGGCGCATCATGGCCGCAGGCGTTTTGTCACGAGGAGGAGGATAGGCAGCATGCCATGGTGCGGGAGCATCAGTAGAGGCCATCTGTTTGAACCACCAGGTGCGACTACTGTTGAGTGCAGCTTGGAATGCGGGCTTTCGGTACGGGGGAGATGTTACTCTGGAGAGATACTTTGGGATGGCCATCGCTATTGGAATAGGAAAGAGAGGGCACTTCAAATCTTATTTTGAATCCAACGAGCAGATCCTCGTGTTCGGACGTTTTTTGGGACTGTGTCATACCTGGGGTATGATTGGTGAAGCCTTTAGAAGGCCAGCTTGAAAGGGAAACAGACGGGAAAGGGATAGCGTTTCCGGGAATCTCTGTCATGCCCGAGGATAATAGGTATGTTTATTGGCTAGATGCCAAAACGTCTGTCATGCCCTAGAAGTTTCTGGCCGACTAGCAGGGGTTGACTCATCTAGCAAGCTCTGCCCTGCAAGCCAAGGACTATGTCAGACCTTGATCATGATTGGCTCGGCGGGGATTCTCGACAGCAACTTGCCATAACTTTGAGGTCCCAACCAATTTCCGGGAGTATAAAGAGATCGTGGTGATTTGCGCATATAGATTGCGTTTTTCTTGAAAGCAGTGATTCTACTCAGTCAGAGGCATTATCTTCATTATTCGACTTCTCGACTTCTCCAGAAAATCCAGAACCACCACGGATTACGCACCAGATTGCCTCAAAAGATACCACAGAAGGTGACTGTCTCAACATGGCATCAGAAATGAAGGAAGCGGTGGACAGCCAGCGAAAGCCTGCCACAACCCGGTCTGACCAAGATATTGAAGCTGCGGCTGGGAGCACGAGTCCCGATGCGCAACCGCAGCAACAGCTGTCTGCCTTCAAAGGCCTCGGTATTCTAGATCGCTTCCTAGCCCTGTGGATTTTCCTTGCAATGGCAATCGGTATCATCTTGGGCAACTTTGTTCCCGAGACTGGCCCAGCCTTGCAAAAGGGCAAGTTTGTGGGCGTTTCGGTGCCCATTGGTATGTTTTCTCTGATGGGCCCGAACTTTTGGCACCTGAAACTGACGCATGCTTAAGCTGTTGGTTTACTCGTCATGATGTATCCTATTCTCTGCAAAGTGCGATATGAATCGCTGCACGAGCTCTTTTCCCACAGGGAGATGTGGAAGCAGATCTGTTTTAGCATCTTCGTCAACTGGATTCTCGCTCCCTTCCTTATGGTGAGTCTCCCTTGCCCAGCACACATTTTTCTACACTCGGTGTACTGACGTCCATTAGCTCGCTCTCGCTTGGGCTTTCCTCCCTGACAAGTCAGAACTTCGCACTGGTCTCATTCTCGTGGGCTTGGGGAGATGTATTGCAATGGTTAGTTCCCCCGTTACCTCCAGACATTTTTACCAAGTTGACAATATTTCCCTCAGGTCCTCATTTGGAACGGTCTCGCGGGGGGCAACGATGAATACTGTGCCATCCTCGTCGCTATCAACTCGATACTCCAGATGGTCCTCTTTGCGCCCTTGGCCATTTTCTTCGTCCGTATCATCAGTCACGAGTCGGGTACGGTTGATATATCCTACAGCGTTGTTGCCACAAGTGTGGCTGTTTTCCTGGGCATCCCCCTTGGAGCAGCCATCATTACGAGAATTGTACTTCGCAAGGTCGCTGGAGCAGATTGGTTTCAGCAGACCTTTCTTAAGTTCCTCGCACCTTGGTCCCTAATTGGCCTGCTCTACACCATTCTCGTTCTGTTCGCATCCCAAGGCCGACAAGTTGTTCACCAGATTGTATCTGTCGTCCGGGTAGCTGCACCACTAATTGTGTATTTCGTGTTGATCTTCTTTGTCACCTTGTGGGTTAGCAGACTCCTCGGCTTCCGATTCCCCATGGTAATAACGCAGAGTTTTACCGCCGCAAGTAACAACTTTGAGTTGTCGATCGCTGTAGCGGTGGCGACTTTTGGCCCCGACAGCGACCAGGCTTTGGCATCCACCGTTGGCCCGCTCATCGAGGTGCCGGTGTTAATAGGCTTGGTGTATGCTGTTCGCTGGATGGCCAACAGATGGGGTTGGAAGTAAAGGAGTGAGGCAAGCCTCCATCAACAACACAACTTTAGGGATGTAATGGAAAATGCTTCTATAGGTATTAAATAATCATTTAAGCTCGCACAGCCTTCTTGACGTGAATTTTGAGACTCGACCAATAGTATGCTTCTAGTGCTCTTTCAAGTAGCAAACCTCCACATCCGAGCCTGCCTAGCCAAGATGATCCATAAGCTGAAAGATTTAGTGTTCTTAAAATGACAGTAGTTATTTCCATAATATCCCAGAGCCGAACGAGCCCACGATGGATCTACACGATTGTGAAGTTCCAGGAGTATTCCTGCCGCTTTGTCACATGAGGTTTCTATTGTTCCTGAATGGTTAGAATAAGGGCTGATGGATTTGGAGTAGTCGAAAGAGTCGGAGAGCGGCGAGAGCCTGTCTGTTGGGGCTGATTAACAGTCGGCAGTTGTGCTGTCAAGCCTGTTGGCTGGATGTATTTGATGGTTAAGTCTACGTTCCTCTTCTTGAGGTACATAGACTCTTTCATTTTCTTCTCGGGTTCGTATCGATTCAATCAACGACTCGGTAGACGCCAGTTACTTCCGGCCAGGTGTCGATAGAGGTGGATCTGACACGAGCGATGCGGTCATGCTTAAAGTAGACCCAAGGGGGTCTGAGGCGGATCATCTCAGTATTGGAATGTCAGTGACTTCTTGACTGCGTATATCTGGATTCAAGCCTTCCTTATGCTATACATCGGTCATTTAGTGTGCTATTGGAAAGATACTTAGGCCAGTAGGTCAAAGTAAATGGATATGCATGAGGGTTTGGTAGAATTCTTGGAGGGCGAGGAAGAAATTTTCGTTTCGGTTTTAAAATAAAGAAATGTTAATCGAAACAAGAAGGGGTCTGCACTTATTATTGGCAACAATGATAGCCGCGGATATCTCCATTAAACCAACCCATAGCCAATTCACGACCTGAACTACGGCCATTACTGTCACGCTTTTCTCACCATGCTACTTACAGCATCAGGCTGCCAGCTCCGCACTCTTCTCCTTCTCGTCCACATGAGATCCGGCCTCATCTTCTGGAATTGGGGACAAGTTCCCCTCCAGCAAGGTGCTCAAGCCTATTTCCCTATTAATCTCCAGCATCCTTTCCGTATCTGCCTGTGCCGTGCCCTCGGATCCAAAGATAATGTCCTACCATGCGTTAGTATACTGGCTGGGGAAAATAGTGATGAAAGCAGATAACTGACCATCTCCTCGAGCGAAAGACGCTTGGTCTCCGGTGTAAAAAACCATATGAATGCGGCTCCAATGGAGGTGAGAAGTCCAAATATGATGTAGGTACCGTAGGTAATTCCACTGAGCATGTCTGGCGTCACTTGTCCAACAATGAAATTATTCCTATATTCCCAAAGTTAGTCTTTGCACTGTTCTTGAGTCTTTTTGGTTCCAGGATCACCTACATCCAGTTACTAGACGCGCCCAAGCTTACTCCATATGGTCGAGTGGACAAGGGCCACACTTCTGCGATGATGATCCAAGCACAAGGACCCCAGCTGTATCCAAAGTGAACCACAAAAAGCCAAACCATAACAACGGCAGCCCATCCAGCACTCTGATGGCTGTCAAAGTTGTCGATATTACGTGCAAGAATGACAGCAATGATGAAGTGGCAAAGAGCCATGCCAATAGCACCGATGGTGAGGACCGGCTTACGACCCAATCTGTCGATCCAAAGCACGGCAGGGATGGTGGCAATGAACATAACTATACCGACAACACCTGTCGCGAGAAGGCTAGTTGTGTTCGACGAGAGTCCAAGCTGTGAAAAGATAGACGGGGCGTAGTATAGAACCTAGTCAAAGGTTAACAGCCGTTGATTAGTTCTGTTTTCTCACCATGCTACTTACAGCATTGATTCCAGTCCATTGTTGGAAGAACATCTGAGTATATTAGTTAGTAAAATAAGAATCCGGTGAACGACCATCAAATGGGCTAACTCACAGTCACCGTGGCGACCACTACCCTTCGAAACATAGCCTTCGACTCGAACAAAGACTTGATAGCCGCAAACTGCAGTTTAATTGTGTTGATAGCTGTCTGCTGCTGGAGACTTGGGAACTTTTCAGCTATGCTCCTCTTTTCAAACAGAGACTGAGCCTTTATCTCCAGGAACTCAAGCTGGATGAGTTCGTGGTCTGGTGAAAGCTCACGCAGACTCGCCAGGTTTGCACGGGCTTCTTCTTCGCGATCATGGTGGATTAGCCAACGAGGGGAGAAGGGCATCCAAATCATTCCAACGAAGAGAATAACAGCAGGGAGAATCTGAAGACAAATTGGGACTAGCCAAGCAGCGTCCTTTTGGGTCTCGACGGTTGTTCCTCCGATATAATTGCATCCACTGGCCATTTGGTAAGCTTTTTCTGAGTTTTCCAATTTATATGTATAAAATGGGGGCCACATACTAATCAATCCAGAAGCTGATCATGATTCCAAAGGTGATCGCAAGTTGTTGGAGAGCTACGAGGGCACCTGGACGATGATGAATATAAGTTCGAGGCATCGACAAGGTACAACATACCTCGAACCTCGGGGGGCGCGCACTCCGAGACGTATAGCGGAACAATCATACTGAGGCCACCAACTCCAATTCCACTACAACATGACCGTTAGTAAAAGTAAATAGTGAAATTAGAAGAAAGAACTTGCGTTATAAATCGACCAGCGAGGATTGGATTGACACCGCCAGCAATCGAAGTAGCTTGGATAATAACACCAAGAATGAAGACACTGGAGGAATTGGTAAGTTTTTCGAATCGAATCGAATCCGAGGCTGCGGGTCTATA
This sequence comes from Clonostachys sp. G952, assembly GCA_027569935.1. Taxonomy (NCBI): domain Eukaryota; kingdom Fungi; phylum Ascomycota; class Sordariomycetes; order Hypocreales; family Bionectriaceae; genus Clonostachys; species Clonostachys sp. G952. Next base: position 94,992 of record JAPDLB010000078.1, on the reverse strand, counting down.
TCTTACCCCGTGACTACAAGAATACCGAATTTTCGGGACAGGATTTCAGCAAGAATACCAGATGACAGGGCTCCGAACCATGCTCCAAGCTCGAGAATAGCCGTGAGCCAGCCCTTCAAAGATGGCTTCTCAATATACCCATCCGTATCTAAAGATGTAATAAGTAAACTATCGCCTTTATTTGTTAGGGTCAAACGTCTAGGTACGTACGCTTGCCGAAAGAAGGCATGGCCAGAATGCCAGAAAACATTCCTTGATTGTAGCCATAAAGAACTCCTCCTATACAAGCGAAAGCCGCAATCCGAAAGACTTTGAAGTTGGTTAGAATCGCTCGAGCACCGCTCTTACCCATGAGGGCCTGACGACGCTCAAGGGCGGCTTCATGCGCCGCATGTGTTGTGGCACCCATCACGACGGTGTAGACGAGTGGCAAAGGCTATGAATGATATGATAGTTGCCGGGCTGAATATCAAGATCTCCAACAAAGATTGAGGGAGAGGGCCCCAAATTATGTATCCTAAGGAGCTCTATATCCCACAATTAACTGTACCCTTTTACCAGGATCCTCATATCCCCTCTGACACACTTTATGATGCCCCTCATTCTCGCCGAAGCATCATGTGCTTTCTTATGAGGCAAGATCAGTAGTTGGGGACAATGCCGGCCGATCCCGCAGAGTTCAATCTGGGGTATTTAGGCTGAATAGTGTCAAGAAACAACCGCACGAATGACACTTGGGCAAGTCGTGGCCGATCCTGCCATGACCTGGGGTGGCCCCACACGTTTACTCAATCGTTGACCTTCTCTCACCTCTCAAAAAGCCCAATGGCTTGATTATTTGTACATGCAAATCCGCTGGGGAGACTCTCCAGGTCTAAAGAGCCTAAAGGGGTTTGATGATGGTGGGGTAATGCAACGCTTGATATCGCAGGATTTACATCTCCAGATTCTCTAGCCCAAAGCGATTGCTGATGGATAAACAAAGCTCGGTCAGCTTCAACTGATATCTTCAATTCAAGGGGCGCCCGAGTCCATGTTGTCAGTAGGGCCAATGAGTTGGCAGTATCTCTACGGGAAGTTCTCCTTGGCTGAACATAGCAACACGATACTACGCACCATTGCTTCAGATATACCATCATAAGGGTTGTATTAATAGATATATATAAGTAGTTAAAGGACCACATTGATCAAAATCAAAGGAAGTGGCAGGCAGCAACCACGGCGGCTAAAACCAGGCTTGAGGCCGTGCCAAACACCCGGGTGGCACCACTGTCTGTAGTCGTGGGTGAGGTTGCACCCTGCGTGGAAGACCCAGTCGGGGTGGTCACGGCAGTCGACAGGGTGGTGGAAGCGGTGTCAGACGAATCGGTCGCGGTTGCAGTTGCGGTTCCAGTGGAGGTGGAGGACGAGGAAGCGGTCTTGGTCTTGGAAGAACTGGCAGTGGAGCTTGACGACTCGGTGTCCTCGTCGGACGCCTTGATGAGTGTATCCCACGAAGGCATGGTGGTACCTGGGCACTTGGTCATGCACTCGTAGATGGGCTTGTAGACAGCCTTGTAGGCTTCAATGTCCTCGGAATTACCCAACTTCGTCATCTCGTCGAAGCTATCGTCATTGCACTTTCGGATGCACGAGTACGCAGAGCACGGGACGGTGTCCATGTCGCCAAACCCACGGCCGGCCAGCTCAGACTTGCCCCACGCGCCGGTGCCTCCCTGCAGAGAAAAGGTGTTGCTGTACTGGAAGCCAGATGGGCCATCCTTGTTGGGATCCGAGTTCCACTCCATAGTGGTGATCTTGAGTTTGGCATCGCTGGGCGCAACATCGGCAGGGATGGTGACCTTCACGGAGGTGGTGTCGATCTTGGTGCCATTGGCGAGCAGGCAGACAGGGCCGGTACCCCAACCCGGTGGAGTGGTAGCAAGATAGACGTTAAAGTTGGTGAATCCGCCATCGAATGACTTGGTTCCGTCGTCGAGGTCGTTTCGGATCTTGACCTCGACCTCAGTGTCGGCTTTGACGGTTGATGCGATGCTGATTCGGTCAAACGCAAGAGCGGGAAGGGCGGCTGCGAGCACGATTCCCAGTGGACCCAAGAGAGATGAGGCGACCATTTTGAAAATTAGTGATGGTGAAAATTAATTAGTTATGTGGCGGTTAGTTAAAGAGTGACTTGGTTGAAGCGGTAAACGAGTGAAACACTGCAACTTTTGGCGTTGACGAAAACGACAGAAAAGAAACAGAAGGGATGGAGAGGGAGAAGAGGAAATTTTCCAAGAGTCTGGGGATCGCTTGGCAAGTTATCATCGAAATTGGATGATCCTATTCTCACTAGGCATCCGGCCTGGACCAGAGGTGGAAATACCGGGATTAGCAAGCGAGCCACAAACTCGGGCCGACCGAGTAAGCAGGCAGTCTTGGCACTCGCTGTCATACTCTCTTGGGCAGTTGATTTAATATGTTAGGGCTACAAGCACGGACAATCCGGAAGGTTCCAGGCGAGATCTGTGTGAGCCAATCATTGATCCTTGGCAAATGAAGTCTCGAGCACCGGTCTATGGCTGGTCACCGACGAGATGAAACTCTTTCGTCTCAGAGTGCCAGGGATTGCACCGCATCTTGTGACAGTCATGTCTTGGTAGGAGGAGATGGGCCAAATGGGACACGTTGATAGAGGACACTGATGGAATTGCCGACATGCCGGAATATGAACCCACAGATTACTTGGGCCAATCAAGGACTTGTCAGCTGGGCCTAAGAATGATGCTAGGCTAATATCCCGGCGCGTTTTATATTCTTAATATTCTTTTGACTGTCTTGCAATGGATTGCTGATAGATATCACTTAAAGGCGCGGTAAGGAAGGGAAATGAAGCTAGTACATGTACGTTGGTGACAGTACGCGACTTAAGGTAATTCTTCCCTACTCGGATAATTCAAATAGAACCTAGAGGGTGTCGGAAATGATTTTCATATCCAACCCATGTAATGAAAAAGCTATCTCGCGCGCGCGTCGGGCAAAAGGGTATTGTCAACAGCTCAAGGAGGAACTTTGGCATGAGGTCCTTCTTCATCGTCCGCCCTCTCTTGCTATCTCCATAGCTACCCATCAGCGACATGTCTTCCGTAGTCATGAAGTAGAAGGCATCATCGCTTTGACGCATTGGGACCTTCGAGAACAGCACATATAAGGAACGTCGATTAGTCTAGCCCAGATTGAAATCAAGTAACCAAGTTACTGTAACAGGACATTGCCGCCGTATAAGGTAAATCTACATATAGCACAATCTTTAATGGTCTAATCTCAACCAGAATTGATTTGTCAGGTCATCAGATTGTGTCTTTGATTTGATTTGATACCACACTTCTAGACTTGTGATGTGAACAAAAGATTTCGCTCTAGTTAAACAATCTCAAGATTGAAGTAGCCACCATGGCTAGGCAGGCGTTTCATAGTACCAGGGCTATGAAATTTCCGTTCCGAAATGTTACAAGGGCCAACAAATCTGTATCGCGACCCAGCCTTCCGTAGAACAGCGAAACTGGGAAATCCTAAGAGGCTAAAAACATGATCCCCTTCTCGCAAACCTATTGGCCCAACCCCCAGGAAAGTTTCATCTGTCTGAAAGGCCACCATATTCCTGTCCGTTGCAAGTACCGACGATACCCAACCTCGAGCCTTTTCACGCATCTGGGGGGTTACCGTGTGTTCGTTCAATCCACTTTGAAAATTGGATTGGTGAACTTCCTCTAACCCGCGAGTATTTTCAAGTGTGGTTCCTTTCAGGTAGCTCGGGCAAGAATCCCCCAGGAACTTCTCCATACTTTGTACAAACTCCAATAACAAGACAAAATGCCAGATATCGTCAACGCAAGTCCCATTCGTGATTCCCAATGCGAGACGGAAGAAGGACCAGACATGACAGAATCTCGGTTCCGAGTCTTTGAGCAGCTCCGCAATCAGGTATTTATTTTCTCTAGATAAAAAGGGGGAGAATTTCGGTCCTAATCGTGACACAGCAAGGCATCGGGCGCCACTCAAGCTCAGAACCAATCCGCGAATGCTGGGGCTGTTCAATCTGCGTGCCTCTTCTTCCGGAACAGCCCTGGTAAACGTATCCCAAGAAGCATGCCAAACACTTTTCGACGCTTCTGGGTAGTTCGGGACCCAAGATGGAAGGCCGAATTTGTTTCCAACTCCTGCTAAATAGAGGAATCTGAGTACGGCGCTATTTAGCCTTTTTGATTCTTCCAATAGAAGTGACGTGAAGTCCAGGTATAGACTATTCACCGTCATCCGTTTGCTGTAGTCGACCTTCAACTTGCTCTTGATTCGAGGGTTCAACAGCCCAAGAATGCCATAAACATGATCTTTTGGCTCAGTGGCTTCAAAAGGGAACCTGGTGAGGTATTCGAGCCGTTCAATCTCAAGTTTTTGGTAATCTTCGGCCTTTTGAGGTAGCCTCTGGGCTCGGTACATCGTCGAATACAACATCGCGACTCTGACAAGATGTTGTATCGGGTCTTGGCCCACATGGCCTGGGAGCCCAATCGATCTCCAGAGCCTCGTTGGGATGAAATCTGGTATGCTTTTGTTCCCTATCAGCTGCGCTCTGAGGCCCCCTAATACAAAAAGCGCGTTGAATATACTGGCTCCGGACACGGCTGTAGATGGGCAGCTAAACACAAGGGCTGGTGCAAGGACCTGTTCTTGCAGTGTCCATACTCGTCTCCAGTAAGGCAGTGAATTAAGAAAGAATATGGCATCCCAGACCGGGTTGCCAACTTGGTCTCCCTCTGGTGTGTTTTCCTCGATTTCCCATAGGTACGGGTGATTTTTGAGCCAATGTAAATCCTTGAGTATTTTCGGATCATATTTCGCAGCTTGGAATTCCTCTACAAACTGACACAGCATCTTAAGAGCGAGACTGATTTTCTGGTCCTCACTACCCAGCCAGGCTATGACCAGGTCGGGGCAGGAGTATACACGTTCCATGAGTCGGACTTGACTGCCAATTTCATCGGTGTCATTTTGGTTGATACACAGGGCATCGGCCCAAATTCTCATCGAAGACGGGTCGCGGTTTGGTTGGAAAATCTTCCAGTGCCTTCCAAAGTTTCTCAGTGCAGCCTTGAGATTGACGGTAACCTGGACCATCATTCCGTTGGCCACGATGGTCTCTTTGTTCGCAGCATTACCCCATACGTAAGACAGGGCAGAGTATCGAGGTTTTTCGAGCAAAGACACGACACTGATCCGGCACACTATCGGTTCTCCGATAGACAAGACCTCGATGAGACGAATTTCTTGGCGGTGGGCATTCAAAGGCTGGTAGATGGACGTTCCCACACCTGCTCCCTCTGCTAAAGTAGGTGCCATTATAGGCATTCTGCGGATTCAGGTTCTGTGTTTTGCCTTTGTGGGATGTAAGATCGCATGCGTGTCGTGGGATTTCTGTGTTGTGAGATTGGGCTGAATGCTAGGCTGAAACTCGTGATCAGCCACCATCCATCAGGCACAAAACGAGCACCGCACCATGCTACCTAGGTGCATTCTTTCCTTATGTCTGAGTATTTAACAGCTTGAAAACAGATTGGCAAGCTTCATTACGGAAGAACGGAGGATGGATGTCTTCTCTCTGTCTTCGCTGTGCTCTCTCTATCTTCCAAATCGTGCTATGAGAGATCTACCAGATCTCTGATACCCAGACACATGGCTAGACGTGCAGCCAGGCATTTTCTCGCACAGTCGCATGCTACTTGCAGGTGTATAAAGAATTAAATGATTCTCCGTCAGGTAATATGCCCGGTAGATTATACAAGAAATGCATACTTCGAGTATCAGATTAGCCCTTCGCCGTGTGCGACAATCACGAGCGTAGGAAGATCTATTCTATGACCCTAGTACGATCATAGCATCTACAATTGAGCGACTTCATCTCAGTCTTGCTATATGCAGCGGATCGAAAACGCGAAGCGAAAACGCGAAGGAATCGGGAACGTAGCGGGTTACAGAGCAGACCATCCATGCATTGAGTATTTAGCCAAAGTCATACTACAAGAACATTAAATTATTAGGTGTTATAATGCCCAAAATACATGCCATATACATTTTCACCCCATATAGCCATCCAAAAACACGTCGCGACAAGATATATGCACGCTTAAGCAACAATGAAGGTGCCGAGGAGCAGGGCACCGACCGCGACGGCCATCTTGCTGACGCCGAAGCTGGCGGCAGCGCCCTTGTCGTCGCTGCTGCTGCTGCCGGAGGTGCTGGAGCCGGTGGCAGAGGAGGCGGTCTTTGTTCCGGTCGCAGAGGTCGAGGAGCTGTCGCCAACGACGGAGGCCGTGAGGGAGGCAGGGAGATCGATCTTAGTGCCGGTAGCCTTCCTGCTGTCATCGGTGCTGTTGCCGCTGCAGAAGGGGAACTGGTCGGGGACCTTATGGACCTTGTTCATGCAGTTCTTGAAGTCGCCGACGGTCTGGTCGACGATGAGGCAGGAGAGGCCGCAGTTGTTGTAGTAGCTGACGACGTCGGCGCCCTTGCAGCAGTCCTCCATGAAGCCAATGTACTCCTGTTGGTAGGGGACGCCGCAGACGATGTCGTTGTTCTCGCCGGGTTGGCTGTAGAGGACGGCGGCGCACTGGCTGGTGGGAGCAGCAGAGCTGCTGCTGGTGGTAGCGGAGACAGTGGAAGACATTTTGGGAAGATGATCGCTTGGCTGGTCGACTGAGTGGCTGATTGGGATCGAGACGCGTCTGGGATAGCGAGCGAGCGAGTGTCGATGAACGAATGGACGAGCGAGAGAAGGGCTTGCTTGGGGGATGGGCTGGGGAGAGGAAGAAGAAGAAAGCTGAACCGACGCAAAACTCTTCCAACCGGAGCAAAACGAGCACGGCCAACAGGCCACCCACACGGCCAATGGCACCAGTGCTCCGAACGCGAGATTTGGTTTGATTGCAGTACCAGGTTCCGCAGTTCCTACTGGCCAAGACGAGCACCACGGCCCACGTTCCGGCCAAGATTACCAGCTCCAACTTTTACGAGCGTCATTGTGATGTTGATGTCGCCCAGAAGCGGCTTAGCCTGTCCCCTAAATATAGCCCCCTCGCACTCAGAAAGGAGAATCAGGAGCTCTTCCCCAGCTCAAACTACCGCCAGTAGTAGCGGGATCGAGCTGTCCGTCCCTGTCTATGATCGATCATATACTTCAACGAATCCCGCTGCGGGCCTCGACAAAAGATCAGTCACAATTTACCTTGGATCAGAAGAGCTGTGTGAAGGAAGGTCGAATGTTGATGGGCTTTTCCGCATCGCATGGACGCTTGTGCATATGGACAGTGACCAGGCACCGATCATCAGAGCTGACCCCCCTAAAAGCTCGTATTCTTCACTCTCCAATCATATCGCCAGCTAGGCCGCTTTGTCAGCCAGTCTATTGACGGAGCCCCAGACAGCTGAATCAGACCCATTGAAATAACAACGCGAACTACGCCACAGCCTCAGCCCTGCTCACTACCCTAGAACCATGTCCTGTTCTGCCTTTATCTACTCCCTTCATTGCCTTGATAGTCTCAAAGGATGGCCCAGAGGAGGGCAATATCTCCCTTGATCGAAATGCGTGGGGCTCTGCTGAGCGAATGAAAAAGTAATACATGGTTATTACACAAGTTTCATTGCTTCACCAGTTGCAAATTCTTGGCCATACCAAGCTACGCAGCCCGTTGTAACGTGAACTATCTAAGATTGTTAATGTCGGAACTCAGCGCCCAACAGATAATTATTGCCTAGTATCTTCCTTTTACGTAAGAGAACTTGAGTCTCAAGGTAAACAGCAATTGAAGATGCCAGAGCCCGACATCTCCGCACAATAAATGTATCTTCCTTTATCAAACGAGAAGGCCACGTTCCGTACGTGTTGTGAGCTAGATGATGTAGAAAGAAGGGGGGAATATCCAAAGCCTTGGATGTTTGTATTTCAAAGTCTAAACCAGATCCATGTATTCGTCCAAATTGATAATATGTACAGGCCAAGATATGCAAATAGGAAAGTCAACTTTTGGTTGGAAAAGAAAAATCAACCTCAAGCAAGCATCTCCTGCCTCCTCCTGGCAAACTCTAGCAGCGAATTCAGATCGTCATGATGGAACCGGTCCCTGAGCTGCATGGAATGCAGATCACAGAAACGATGGTAAGGGTCCTTCTCTCCGTGCAATTCAAATTTCTTCCCGGCCGGCGTTTCTGCCAAAAGCCCCCCCTTGACACATGCCGCGCATATGCGCAGCGACCTCCACCCCCACCAGCGCTTGCTCTTGCCCTGGCCCATGCCGCCCTGTTGGCAACCTGGCAGTCTGCTGAACCGCATGATGGTGCTCTCCAGGCGGCTCAGGTCTCCCAGTATCAGCCCCTCTGTCAGCAGCTTTTCATGGCGCCGAAAGAAGGGGTGGTAGGCGTTCATCCAGCAGGCAAACGATGACTTCTTCCCGACATCGGTCTTCACCTTGTAGTACTTTTCACCACCCAAGGGCTTGATCTTTCCTATGAAGCATCCCTCACATACGCCGTAGCCACGGGGGTTGTTTGGAGTGGTGTACCACTTGAGTCCCACGGTACCTTGGGCGTAGCAACGCCTGTCTGTTCCGTGGACGAGGCGCATGATCTCAGCGCGGTTGTATTCGATGTCTGCAGTCTCCGAGGTCTGATTGCCCTTGAGACTGGCCATGCACTGCGGCTTAACGGGGAGCCTGTCACCCAATGTAAAAGAACCTTCCCTGTCTGTTTTGTAGACATGGTCGAAGTAGCAGGCTTCACAAATGTACAGGTCTCTGGTCAGACTCTTGGTATACTTGTACCACCAGCCACCATCGGCATCATCACCATTGGCGTTCTTCCGCTGTTGGGAGCAGCCGGCAAATCGGATACGAATCTGCATCAGCTCCGCGAAATGGTCCCAGTCATCATTCTCAAAAAGTGCATCCACCATACGCTGAGTGTAGTGGAATGCCCCGTGGCAAATGGAGGGGCCAGGGGTGTCATCATGGGACCAGTATTTGGAGAAGCGAGTGCCACCGAAATGCTTCTGGCGGCACTCCTGGCATATTCTCATGCCTGGGATGGACTGCGTCGAGAACCAGCTCACACCAGAAGTGGGGAAGGCATCACCAGGACAGTATTGGGGGACCTTCTTACGCTGCATGATTTTCAAGAAGGAGAGAAACTCATCGGCAGTGTGCACTTTGCTCCAGCGCTTGTCCATGTGTGGGATGGCGCCGAGATGGCACCTAAGCGACAGCCCGGTGCTGGGCCTGTACTTGATGAAGTCACGGCGCCACTGCTGGGTCTCGTATATGCGATCGACGTAGCACCGGCCACATATCACAAAATGCGGTGCCGAGGGGTGGATGACCCAGTCTATGGGCACAGAGATGGCATCCTTGACGCAGCGCTCTGTCGGTGAGATGCCGGAAGGGTGGGTGGCCGGGAGACCGTCATTGCTGATGTCGTGAACAGGCGGTGGCGCATGGGCTTCGGCGATCTCTTGGTAGGGAGGTGGGCCGAGCTCGGTAGCTTCGTAGATGTCGGAATCTTTCGAATCATTGTTGTATTGGGCTTCTTTAGTGTCTTGCGACGTTGTGGGTTCTGGCTGCTCGCTCGATTCTCTGGTGGATGCTCTCCTCTCTCTCCTTTCTCGAGGCTCTCTGGGCTCTCTTAGGACCCTAGACTCCCTGAGTTCTGGATACTCCCTTGATTCTCGGGACGCTCTCCTCTCTCGGGGCTCCCTGGGCACCCTGGACTGCCTATGCTCTCTAGATTCTGGTTGCTCCCTCGATTCCCTGGATGCTCTCCTCTCTCGAGGTTCTCTGGGCTCTCGGGGCTCCCTAGGTTCTCTGGCTTCCCTGGCTTCTCTGTGTTCCCTAGGTTCTCGATAATCCCTATGTTCTCGGGCTTCTCTAGGTTCTCGGGCTTCTCTGGGTTCTCGGGCTTCTCTGGGTTCTCGGGCTTCCCTAGGCTCCCTGTGTTCCCTGCGGTCTCTTTGGACTCGCGACTCTCTGGACCCTCTCCGCTCTCGAGTCTCTAGAGATTCCGGATCGTCTCTGGTCTCACGGGGGTCCCTGAATTCTCTGGAACCCCTATCGAATTCCCGGACTTCCCTTTCGGCGTCCCTAGAATCTGTAGTGGCATCCCTGGAATCTCTGGTGGCGTCCCTAGAACCTCTGGCGCCGTCCCTGGAATCGAAGGTCGTGTCCCTGGCATCTCGGCTCCGATCTCTGGGGTCTCTGCTCGAGTCTCTGGGGCCCCTGCTGCGCTCCCGGGTGCTCCTGGGTCTTCGGCCAGAGGTGGTTCCCTCTCTCCAGGTTCCTTGGACGTCCCTTATGCTGGCGTTGTCACGAATGCTAGCATTGTCCCGAATGCTGGCGTTGTCCCGAATGCTGGCGTTGTCCCGGAAGGTGGCGTTGTCCAGGAAGCTGACAGTGCTGTCCGCATATCTTGGATCCCGGAATGGGTCCCTTGGATCCCTTGGATCCCTAGATTCTCTAGGCTCTCTAGACTCTCTAGGCTCTCTGGATTCTCTAGGCTCTCTGGATTCTCTGGACTCCCTGGACTCTCTGAGCTCTCCAGAATCGGGTTCTGGCTGGCGAGGGGAAGCGCGGACCTCACCGCGTGGCTTGGCCTCCTTGGAGCTCAGGTCGGTGAAGAGGTTGAAGAGCTGTTCCATGGCAGGCGAGGAATGGTGAAGGCGATAGGGACGGGGACGCTTCCAGATGGGCTGGCAGCATCTCTCTTAGCGTAAGCGGGAATTGGAAAAAAGAGGAGGAGGGTCGAGAGAATGGCAAAACATTCTTCTGGATTAACGCCATGGTCCAATGCATGCCGGGGGAGTTGTACAACTGTTCAACAGTGGGTTGGCGGTGGAGTTTCCCCGACGATCCAGTTGCCAATCGTGACGGCGCACCACAGGCGGGACCAGGCCACCCGCGCCGTGATTGGCCAGCGCAGAGGAGCGGTCTGCCCTGAGGCCCACTGGAAGCTGTGCGCTGAGCAGGCATCGGGCAGCGCGCTTCTGCCCATTGGGCTCGCACCCCAATCAGTGCCCGCCGATAGCAGGGAAAAGCCCTTTTCGCGTAGGGATGCACCTGCGCCGCCTGCGAACCGCGAGTTTCAGCGGCTGGTGACTCAGAGGCTGGCTGCGAGTGCGCAGTATTTCACGCGACACGCCTCGGCTTAGGCATCAGTGAGGATGATCACGTGCCAACTTGCCTCAAAACGGCGGTGATTAGTCAGCTTAGCAGCTGCTTATTTGGGCCGCATCCGCCATTTTCTGCATTTCCTGCGTCAATAGCTGCCACGACTCGAATCCTCTTGGCTAGGCTGCTGACTCGGGCTGCACTGCATCAAATCTCGATGGAAAAGGACCCCAATCTGACCCTCATGACTGCTCATTACGACATGTAAGCCGGGAACCTTAGCATCTGGTCTTATTGCCGCTTATTCTCGCTTGACGGAACGTCGGCGGGGTGAGCAGGGATCTAGGGTAGCATCTTATTCTTGGTATCGTCGATCCTTATCGGAGCACATAGACCCTCTCATCAACATCGAGACCTTGTACCATTTCTCCCCTCATTGCTCCGTACACATATGCGTCGCCTACGACCCGGTAGAAATCCCCATCCGGGCGCAAGATTGTGCATCGTCGTGAGCCGTAGAGCACAACGACTACGTCCCCAGGTTGGGTGTCGTACGGCCCAACACCCGAAAACCCATTCTCAGTCGTGAAAAACGTGCGATTGCTCAAAGCTCTTCCTGCTTTTTCATAGAAAGGCCTTGTATATTCCTTGTATCTGACAAGAAAGGGAATATCGGGTAGAAATCCCGCGGGCAGTGTTTCCTTTCTGAGGAATACCCGGCCCCTCGCACCGACCTCGTCACGCGCAGGAGAGATGCTCACTCCAAAGGGTGTGTCTGAATCCAAGTCTAGGATGAGTGTCCGCCAGAAGGTCTCGAATGCATCCCCGTATAGGCTCGATGCATATGCCATTAGGCTGCTCACAAATTCACCCTGACCTAGGTCCTCGACTAGCTGCCTAAAGTTGGCTGGATTGCTGCCCGGAGGGAGTTTCTTTAGGTCTCGCATCGGCTCGATGACAAATCCAATATTGCCTATTGGAACACCCGTGGCAATCATTGATTCCGTTTCCATATCAAATTGCACGTCCGTATCCACTCCTTTCGATGCCTGCCAAGTCTGGTCGTCGAACAACATGACCCCCCACATGTCGAGAGCGTGGTGTTGGCTGTGAACTTCAAATGTCCAGCTAGGGACAGAGGAGCAAATGGTTCTTCTGTTCATGTTGATCTCAAGATATCTTAAATCCTTGTCTCGCTCAACCAAGAATCTGACAAACTCCATCATCGTCCTGCGAAGCGGTCTTGAGTAATTGGGGAGGAAGACTTGGGTTTTCATCACCTAGGTAACCTCTTGCCTCAGACATCACAATATTCCTAATCCCTGTTAGGCTGATGCGCACCGCTACATGTATTTTTTTATGTAGATCTACCCTTGTACCCATATGCTATTACAGACTGAAGTTTGTACGGTCCACCCCCTCCTTGAGGAGTAATGTAGTGTACGAGGTCAGGTGGCCAGTTTCTTCAGCTTGAAGATGGGCGTGAAATGATCCATTCCTTCATACTCAGCCGACATTGAGAGAAATTTCAAGCGACGCCAAAATTTTTTTCTACCGGGAATTTATTCACGCCTCATCCCCTGTGGGAGATATTAAAGATACATCTTCTCAAATCCAATCACCTTCTACTCGTTGGTCTCTGTGTTGAATGTCAGGTTCGTATGCTTGACCTCTCCCCCTCTCAACGCGCCCGTCTCAACTATTCCGCCTGCCACTGGTCGCTCAAGGTGATTCACCCCAGGGAACATCGTCAAGTTGGCCAACGGTAAATCCCAAGCGTTGCGAGTTGCCACACTTGGGGAGCCAAAGAATTGCGCCGTCATCTTTTCATGGTTTAAATGAAGAATGAAATATCCCCTGTAGTAGTCATCTTGCCACTGGAATACAGAATTACGCTCCAGTTCCGTCCGTGAGCCTGAGTCTGAAGATGTCAAGGGCCCCGAACGGCTACCGGATGAGACTGCGGTGCCAGCCAGCTCTACACCCACAGAACCGTCGCAAGAGTCGGGATCATATGGTTTCTTTCTGGTCCAGGTCAGATCAGCCACCCAATTCTGGTGACTATCGCCAGCCAAGAAAATGTTGTTATTTATTTCTTTGTCATAGATATGCTTGAGTGTTCTGTTCCGGCTCCCCCGTGTAGGCCTATTTTAGAGATGCTTTTCAGGGCGAGAAGCTCGGTGCACTTACGTTCCAGTCATCTCCAGCCATTTGGCCTGATGCATCTTCGATCCGATGGCTGAACATGACTTGATTCCCGACAACGCGCCAAACAGCGCCTCGGTCCTGAGACTCGGACAGTTGGCGGAAGAACCAGTTCTCCTGTCGACTGCCCATGATCGAGCGGCCAGCATCAAATCGGATGAGGTCTATGTAATCCTTGCTCTCCTCTGCATTGGTGTGTCAAAGACCCTTTCATGATTTTATAGTAGAAGAAGACTTGACTCACTGCCATCAGCGATACTGCGGTCGTAGTATCGTGTGTCGAGAATGATGAGGTCGAACAAATCTCCCATTTTGAAATTTCTCCAAATTTGAAGATTGTCATCAAGATCAACTTGCCTACATATGCTGGATGAGAAAACTGCCTGATGGAATGTAGAAAAGGCTGAAAACTAACCGGATGGGCATCCATTCAAAATAAGCACGAACTGCGTTCATCTTTCTCTGGTCGACACTAATCCTTGGTCCATCGTTCAAAAAGGACTCTTCAGTTGTATCCAAGTTGCTGTATCCGTCTCTATAACTATTATTGGCAATTTCTGTTAAGCGAGTGTTAGCTTGATGAAACAGTGAGGGTATATTGGGCGACAACGATACCGTGATCGTCCCATGTAGGTATCCAGGCCCAATCTTTGGACAGCAATTGCAAATCAGGATCTGTTTTGTACTGATTGTGGCGTGTTCGATAGTTGTGAAGAGATAAAAGGACATGAGGTAGCTTGTGCCCCCGTTCGCCGGTGGGATCCGCGTTCTCATAGATGTAGCCACCAAGATGGACGACATGATCATGATTCTGACGGCGGGCTGCGTTTCCATAAGCGTTGAAGTATCCCTTGGCTGCAAGTTGAATCCATTTAGTTGAGACTAGAGCATAATGGCTAATGAAAGTCCTCACGGTAATTGCTGCAAGAAAATACAGCCAAAGATATCTTATCTAGATGATCATCCTCTCGGTAAGCCGTTTTTGTTTTCCCGAGAGGGCTCTCGTTTTCAGAATTGCAGATGACAAATTGGTAAAATTATTCGGTGAAAAGTTCAAGGCTCTTTGCCTCGACCTGTGATGCTATTAGACCTCTCTTCCCAGATAAGATGCCTGGTGATAGCACAAACCTTGACAGTGAAATCAATGTCGGATGTAGGGAAGGTTGTGTCTTTTGCCACAGCCTCCTTCGCGGCCGTGCCGTTATTGGATTTGAACACGGACCACTCAAGGCAGATGGGGTGAGGATCGGCATCAATGTAAGGCTGAGTATCGTGGTAATAGAGAGGGACATCACCTTCTACAGTGACGTTGCTTTTTATCGGATTCACCCGTTGGTGCGATCCGTGTCCACAGAATGATGCTCTCGGGCCATGGGTCGCCAGACGCTATGCCATGTGTGAAGTTGAGCTCGTCTGGGGCATACTCCTCGGGATTACGCTTCCACGCCCGTCTCTCTATTAGAGGAATATCGATACTAAGAATGGCATGCTCCTGTCTCCTGGATGGGGACTGATAACTCAAGTTTGAGTTGAGAAGAGCTTGAGCTCCAAGAAGGGTGCCCAGAACGATGTACGCCGTGGTGAAAATCATGATCACAGTAGCTATTCTATTCAGACTAGGCTTATATGGATCATAGACCAAGAGTGACTTTTTATGGCCAGGGGAGGGGAAAGAGAAGGAGGGGTTTGCAACGCCTTTTTTGTCACTTGCAAGCAAGCGGCATATTCCTTCGTGTCCGAGCCATTAAGCTTCCATTAGGCCATGGCTAGGCGAATCTCGCACGCGAAGCACACCCCATGTCGTGCTCTCGATGGTCCCCAGAAAGAAAATTTGTCATCTTATTCCTCCATCTAATGTTTCCAAGTTAGCGGTAGAAAGATGGGCGAAAACAATTCGATTTGCATATTCTATCACGAGCGTTTTCTAGAGACTGAATCTTAACAAGTAGCTCACAGGCCATGTATAAGTACAACCGCCTAGAAAGGTATCCACCCTTCTTTACCCCCTCCTCCGATTCTTCTCGAGGACAAAGCCTACCAAAAAAGTGTCCTACCCAGGATAGCTAAACAGAAAATGTATGGTGTCTTTATTTAAAAACAAGAGCAACTGTGAGCTTTCCTCCAGAATTCTCCACCTGCTTTGGTATGACAATAACTTTCTCGGGAGTTTTGTTTCCTATAGCATTGTGGTAGTTGATAAAGTAGTAAAACTTGCTGTTAATATTCGGGCTTCCCATGAAACGCTCGAACTGAGGAGTCCCATGCTGGAAAGTAAGCACCTGTTCAAAAGGCTGCATCTTCTCGTTGTAACTCTGCCTGGTGATTCCCCAAAACTCCTTGTTTTTCCTTGTTTTGGACGTCCATCAGAAAAGCCACTTTGAAGTTCTTCGTCTTATCACCAGCTGTTGCGATGAAATTTTGCATGCCCATCTCGTTGAGTGGCACCTTCTTATTAGATGGCGCTTTGTCGTTCTCTTTGAACGCATCTTGCCAAACAACGAACCTGCCTTCTTTGTCATATGTGCCCCGGTTGATTATTTGGTTACTACCCGCGGGAGAAACAACTGTTGTCACCATCCGCCCGACAGTCTTCATGCTGAAGCCAATCTCTGGGGATCCAAAGTTCAGCAACTGCTTCAGATCATGGATCATTATTTCAGAGTCAACGCATTTGTACTCGCTATTCTTACGGACATTGAGAAATGCTCCGTTCTGTCCGTACTTATTTAGGTCCTCGGCGACGTCCACAATTTTAGTGTCTGCTTTGTTGCCCTTTATCACTTCCTCGTACGCTTTCAGCTGTTTCTGTCCCGCGGACTCGTAGATCTTCATATCCTTGGGATAAGCACCAACGCCATCACCCTGGCCAGGATTCACGGAGTCTTTGATTGGCTCAGCGCCCTTTTTGGCGGTTGGAGGATCCGGACGTTCAGGAATTTGAGGTCTATTGATGGGTTTCTTCTTCTTGGGGTTTCCGGAAATAGGGCCCTGGGCTGGTGGTGGAGGAGGCGGAGGAGGCGGAGGAGGAGGCGGGCCGGATTGGGGCTTGCGTGACGGTTGACCAGTCTTCGAGCCGCCTTTAGGGGAAGCCTTTGACGTAGATTTCGAACTACTCTTGGCAAGAGGAGAGGCCTGTTTTCGAGGAGGGCTGTGCCTCGGGGCTCTCTTCTTCCCTCGCTTCCTTTGCTGGATGGTGCGGTGTCTCGCCGTGCCCCTAGCCTTGGCCTTCTGCCTTCTTGGGGTTCATTATATGCTCAAAATAGGCATCATTCTCGGGATCGTAAAGAATACGACGAAGTAATTCGCGGCGAGCAATAGTACGAAATGCCTTATCTCGGCTATCAATAGATCGCAGTTCAGCGACCTCGTTCGAATAGGATCTCAAAGCTAGGCCGGGTAGGCTACCTAGAAATACCAATGAGAACAAAGTAGCTTTAAGCAGTAACATGTTCGACTTGAATAATAGAATAATAGACTGGATGTGACTTGAAAATCATATGTGTTCTGAGGAGGTGTGAAGTTATGGAGTCTTGTTAATTATCTGCCAATATACCAAGATTTATAGACGCTGAGCCTGCATTGAAGGCTACCGATAACCTGCAACGAATTATCCGCAAGGAGAAAGTTTCGTGCTGCTCTCTGCAGGCTTACTCTTTCAATTACCCATTCCAGGCAACAAATTGTAAAGCGAGATATGTGCAGCCAACAAATTGTCTGACGGCATAGATGCAGCCAACAGCTAGCCGTCGTAATAGCCGCTTACGGTCGTCCTATGTAAGTGATATCATGGGAGCAATTAATGACTTATTTTTAGTAGCGTTTGGGGTCATGCTGCTTCCTCTGTTGGTTTCATGGCGATGCGCAATAACATAACCGTTTGCAGCTCACTGCCGCTCTATTTTTACTCGGGTACTTTTGGTCTTCTAGAATCCACGATAAACTGCAGCTTACTTGTGGTAGTATGATTAAACATCTTTATGCGAGGACCTATTGTCGAATCCACCTGTTGGTCAGACCTCTGTACGTCCGCTGGCTGAGCGCATATTGCGGTTACTAAAATACCTGTCAGTGATGTACTGTACATATAATGTTGTGTACGCTGTACGTAAACACTGTGGCAACTCGCCCAAAATTATTCGCCAAGCCCGTGTGCCTTCTCTCACATACTTGTTACTCTCATTGTACGAGTCTCAATTCTACTACCTAAATGTTTGGTCTGACACCATATATTGTATCAATTTCTGTTTAGTTCAACGAGTTTCATCCTGTGCATACTCATCGCACGTCTGTAGTTTGATCGGCAGAAGGTCGACTCAGAATCGTCGTCCAACATGCCTGAGCTTAGCACGCTTCCCGCGGAATCATTTGACCTCGTCATCACCCATCTCGTCGCCTCTGTTGGTATACGAAAAGCCACCGCTTTGCGTACTGTATCTCGATGTTTCAATACTGCCATCTTAGAAGCCATTTGTGCCCGCCAGGTGGTTGATATCCATGATCCTAATACACCAGACTTAGCGTATGCCATGACCGATCAGCTGCGCGGCAAGATATTCCTAGCAAAGTCTCGCCTCGCGGCTGCAAAGAACAAATACACTTATCTTTCTGTTATAGCCAGTGTCAATCAGGCATTGGACATCCTCACGGGGGAAACTAGCACTAAAGTCCTCCGACACCGACATGAATCAGTGGCACAAGCAGTCAATATTGTCCAAGATCTGCCGCTGGACTCTAGAATGGAAGCGCAAAACAATCTGGGTGGTGCAACCATCATTGGTGACCTGCATCTCGTCAAAATCCTGCTGGCGGCCGACGAGTCCTCCCCTGCGTTGGCAAACGTCAATACAAACACACCCTACTTTGGACGGCCTTTGACTATCGCTGCAACATGGGGACATGCCGAAATTGTCAGCTATCTCTTAGACCGTGGTGCTCGCCCAGATCTGTTCTCCAGTACCCGCAAATCTGGTGATGAATCCAAATGGGAGAATCATGAGTGGGATCCGGAAGACGAGGCATCGATTTGGCACGTCGCCTCTTATAGACAAAGCCCGGCAAGTGCGTTGCGCGGTGCGGTTCTAGGTGGCTATGACAATATCGTTCACCTTCTTCTGCTTCCTGAGCATAGGATAACGTGCTCTAATCTCGAATATCTCCGAGCCATTGTTGCGGGTGTGAGAACCGGGCGACTTGATCTTATACGGACATTCTTCCAAGTCATGGGCAAGGGTTTGTCAGAATTTAAGGGCCTCGCAAATGAAATGATTTGGGAAGCTATCCGTTTCGATCAGAAAGAGATCGTGCAAATGCTCTTTGATGAGGGCGTGGATGTCACTGCCTACCCAGATCCCGATATACAAACTTTCCATGGTACATTGCATCTCGCTGCCTCTCTCGGAAATCTCAGCATGGTACAATTCTTGCTAGAGAGGGGAGCAGATGTCAACTTCGACGGGATGGGCAAACTGGGCAATTCAGCAATTGGGGGCGCCGCAGGGGGCGGAGAGGAAGAAGTAGTTGAATTTCTCCTAGACGCAGGGGCCGACCCTGTGAAGGCTCTCTGGAGTGCTGCCAAGGAAGGCCAACCTCGGGTAGTGAAATTACTTCTAGACAAGCTTCCAGACTTGATTCATCGGCCATATGAATGCGGAAGTGCGGGAAGTCAGGCACTCATTAAGGCACTTCTTGCCTGTAATCTTACATCCATGACTTTATTAGTACAACGAGGCGTTTCCCTCACGGAGGGTTACGAATTCTCGGGGTTGCTCCCAATGGATATCGCAAAGCAGGGGTCTGAGAGATGGGTGATCGATCATTTGATATCCCTCGGGGCCGAAGACACGCCTGGTGATACTTATGCACCTAGCAGCCCCCCAACCATTGGCGGCGTACGTGTTACTGAACATACATGGGAATGGGTTGGCAAATACTAGTCTCGGAAGGTGGTAAACGTGCGGTCTCGTAAAGGAATTGCCTCCCTTTCTTAGACACAGAATTAACATTCCGCTAAAGCCCTTGACGTTCCACCTAGAGTGAACAATCCCGTTGTGCTGGTTACCTGAGATTCGATGATCTTATACAACTTGTTATTCCTAACCCTATACCAAAAGGCGAGACAAGGGCAAGGCGGTATCTAAGATTTTTTGATTAGTGGGTCATTGATCAAGTTGCTGATCAGTACTAGAGCGACTCTAACAATCCTCGTGGTTGCTGCACGTGGGTAACGTCTAACTATCGTTGAAGCAAGTCACATCCTAGAGGGTTACACGGTGGTGGTTTAATATAATCCAAGGATTGTTGCGATATTTTCCATCTTTCGTTGTTGACCAAAGAAACAAGGACCGATGATTTGCTAGGCTTATGGTTGCTCTCAATTACCTTAAGTTGCTGGGGAAGTATGCATGCAAGGCATGCAAGTAATAACTCTCTCAGGTTGCGTTCACATGGCAACTCGGTACCCCTTCACTGTTACCGAAGCCACCCACATTTCACTTTCATCTCACTCTTACTCCTGCGTATTTTCTATCCGCGATCGTGCTCATCATGTAAAAAGGAAGGTCACACCTCTCACTGAACGACTTGGTGCATTCACAGGTCCTAGTCTTCTATATCGATGCTCTTTCCTACCTAAAGCCTGCGGTATCCCACCCAGATCTAGCTATGGTATTCGGCTATCAGCTTCCCGCTATCTACAGCTATTCAAAGTTTCTGAGTAAACAAACTAAGAGTCGCGAGGATCTCTGTAACCTGCTGTTTAGAAGGCCCACGCAGGGATTTGGGAACAGATTCCATGTCTGCAAACACCTCCACTGCGGTTCCTCCTCCAGGTCCTGTGTTCGTATCATTAACCGAAGAATCAAACCCGAGTCGTATCACAAGGCAAACTCAAGTCTAATTTATGGAACTTTTAATAGTGCCTTTGCGTAGACAACCGCAGTATTCGAATGTGAAGTCATGAAGATAAAGTCATAGCCTATGGTAGCTAAGCGCGATCGATACATAAAATCTTGAAATGGCATGAGATTTCATACTCGATAGCTTGTTCCCCATTCGATGGTCGGTGCGCGTCTTGTGCGTTTCGCAAAATGGAGTGGCTGCGCTGATCTCAGACCCTTGCAACAAAACACAGGGGTAGTTTATCAAATTCATCAACCCTAAATTCTACATCATCAGCGGCAGTGTCATATCAAGATATCATCAAATATGTCAACTCCTGTGACAAGGCCGAGATCCCGGGCGAGAGTCACCCCTCGAAAGCTTCGCAAGGGCACCAAAAGCTGTTGGGAGTGCAAGAGAAGAAAATCACGATGCACGTTCGCGTCCGGCCAGAGCTCAATATGCGACGGCTGCCAGCGGCGTGGCACTCCTTGCCTCAGTCAAGAGCATCCGGAGCCCGAGGGGTCGAGTCAAACTACTGATAGACTGGGACGAGTTGAGTCGCTGTTGAAACAGTTGGCAGACAATACCAACATGGAGCGAAGTTGCCTACCATCTCAATCATCCGGCCCGCCCGGGAACGACCGGGAAAGAAGGGTGTCGGCTGTTTCTTCAAAAGATCCGTCCCAGTACAATACTGCAGCCAAATCCCCGGCTATGGAAGTCCAAATCCCGGCTGATCATGCCCACGGGCCGGTATCTCCTACCACTGATGCAGACAATGACATTGCTCGCTCCACCTTCTTCTCGGTGTGGCCTAATCAAAGGGAACTTGACATAATATTCGGAGACTCAATCCACAAACTATGCAGCCTGTATCCCTTGATAGGCACCTTTGGCGGCTCGAAGATGGATTGTCAACAGCAGAAGCCATCATCCATTGAGCAGGTGCTCCAGTCACCGCAGCCAAAATCAAACCCTGCAGCATACGCTCGATCGCTTCTCCTTCTCGCCGTATGTCTTCAAGGCAGTGATATTGGACAAAACTGCACTCCATCTGACCTCATTTTTGATTATCAAGATGTTATATCACGCGCTGTGACCTCGGCGCACAAGATACTGGGGCATGAAGCAGAGAACGAGACTGAAACAAGTCTCGAAGGCATTATGTGTCTTATCCTTGAAAGCATGTATCACTGTTTCGAGGGTAATCTACAAAAAGGTTGGCTTACCCATCGTCAAGCGATGCTCATGGCACAATTAAAAGGACTTCATAAGCAGACGGATCCCATAACCGGTCATGCAAAGGAAGATGATTATCACCACATATCCCATCACTTGTGGTTTGAGATGGTCAATATCGATAGCTATTATTGCATGATTCTCGGTCTACCCCAGGGAAGCTGTCAGAGCCATTATCCGCTTAGTCTAGACTCATCCAAGCCAATCACTGCCGATCCGCAAACCCGGCTTAGGCAGGTACATTGCATGGTAGCTGGCCGTATTTTAGACCGTCATCACCTAGGTCCCGAAGGCCGGGCAGAGACAATGGAGATGGACAAAATGCTCCAGAACGCAGCAGGTTGGATGCCGCCTCGGTGGTGGCTTGACCCTACTAAGTCATGCTATGAATCCAAGACCTTCAGCGGCATTGAGGAGTCTGGCCGGATCAGAGATCAACTGATGCACTATCATCTACTCATTCAGCTTCATTGGCCGTACATGTTAGTTCAAACTACTAAGCACGAGTTTCGTTACAGTTGTATGTCAGCCATGAACGCCAGCCGGGAGCTGCTGACTCGGTTTGTGGCGCTAAATATGCATAGAACAACAAGATACTACTGTCTCGGTGCGAGCATGCTTGCTATTGCCGCAAGCATCGCGCTGTGCATATCATACATAATGGTTGGGAAAGATGGAGAGATCGGTGGTCCGATGGATCATCTTCTTCATCATAGGCCTGCGGATCGCGGCATGTTGGAGGTTTCCCTTGAATCGATCAAACAACTATCTCTGACACGCACTCATCCGAGCGTTTTCAAGATGATAAGTGTGTTCCGCGATATCCTGTCTGTTGAGGAAGAGGTTGCGCGCGGCGCCCGTTATAAGACGGTCTACGCGGGCAATCACTCCCACAAATTTGAGTGCTACTCGCGAAGAGATGACGAGCGCGTTCAAATTTACATTCCGTGTCTCGGTTCCATTGATCTGGTCAGGCAGCAAAATACTGCCATCACTTCATCGCCGGTAATGAGCAATATTGCAGACTCCGGCCGCCCGAGTGATAATGGAACAACTCACTTTCCTAGCGCAACGATCAACCGTAATCAAAACCATGATATTATGGGCCTACAGTTCAGTTTGAATGAACCCATTTTGGACTTTGATCAACAATTCCATGACGAGTGGCTGGTAGATGATGTAGATGGAAGTCTACTGGATTACAATGACTGAGGTATTTTCGTCGCGCTCGCGCTCACGCATGTGAGATTGAATTTGGAAAAGAGTTGTTCATAAATGGTTGTATTCCGCGATGGAATAAATGCAAGAATAAACATGTTATCTTTTTATCCTAACGTTAACATGCTTTCACGGGTTAGTCTCTCACAAATGTTCCGCCAATATACCTTAGCAATATTACGCCATAAGTTTCTCCCCGTTTATTAAAAGCCTCATCTGATAGGGTGGCAGTACCAATTAATGATTGCCAAATCACGGTAAATAGGACAAACAGCAGATTGAGAAACGCACATGTCTGGAAATGTGATGAATGTGACGTAGCCAGCGTGGCCCACAAAGGCCATGCTTACTGTTGCAGTGACTGATGAGTGATGTGGTGTCAGAAGATAAACCCCGCCCAAATCAAATGTCGTGGGCGCAGTCAAACCTACGCCGTGACACGACTCTCGTCGCTCTGCCATCTGGCATCAAAGAAGAAGCAGTCGCCATCTCCGCCCTCCTTAAGAACTGCTCCATTCCTTAAATCATGTCCGCTACTGCCACAAGGCGATCTTTTCTGCTGCCCGAGCTCGTCGCCCTCATTATCGCGGCTGGCAGGGACAACGACAGGTTTTTGTACACCTGTCTCTTCGTCAATCGTCTCTTCTTTCGGGAGTCATGCAAGCTCATGTGGCAAGAATGTAATACCTATGGTGTTTTGGTGAATATTGGCCATCTTGTCCAGCTGAGCAAGCGGGATGAGCAGCGAGCGCAGGTGTATGCCAACTTCATCCAGGTTCTCGACTTTGACGCACCCGAGGGATCAGATGCTTCAAATCTCGAGGCTGAGTGGCATGAAGATCTGGCTTGTCTACAGTTCCCGCTTCTGCGAGAAGTCATAATCCGTCGTTTCAACCATTGCGATGCCGTTATCCGATATGCGCAACCGAGCTTGAGAGTATTCAGCCTCTGGCCAGCCAGCCAGCTCTCTGATGCCTTCCTAGACCAGCTTGGCCAACAGTCACCGAGATTGGTCAACCTCTCTCTGGGCCAGTCTACGGACAGTACTGTTACCGAGACAGGTGTGGTGCGATTGCTGCAGTCTCTGCGTGCTATACGGCATCTCACACTATCGCCCGAGTTCGATCAAGTCTGGTCGCGAGAGGCCTTTTGCGCTGTTTCGAAATATACATACCTAGAATCATTGGATATACCGGTAATTCTAGATGAATGGATCGAAGACCTGTTTCCGATACGAGGTTTTCATCATCTGAAATATCTTTCTACAAACATTTCGAATGATGCGTTACGTCTTTTAGCTCCATGTATACCAAGTCTTGTGCATGCCCATATAGATTTCCGACCTCCATGTATGAGCATCTCAGAGGTAGCAAATCTCAAATCAATTACTGATCTTCACCTATCATTTCCCCATGGGAGCAGATTTAGTGGGCAGGCCCTGCTATCAATCTCACGATATTGTCCAGCACTTGAGGTAGTCACACTCGCTGAACACAGCGACAATCATCCCGAGGCTACGGGTTTGAATGACAGTTTGGTAGACCAAATTGCGACGCATCTTCAGAATATCAGGATTTTATCACTGAACATGGGGACTGAGACACCTTTGACCCTACGTTCGGTTCGTTCGTTGTCCAAGCATTGTCTGGAACTAAGAAAGCTTGTGCTTTCCTCTTTCTTCATTAGCTGGGAGGAGGTGGAAGGCAGAGCGGATGACGATGTAATCTCGACGAGAATGAAGTCCATGCGCTTGAAGCTGCACGGAGATCAGCAGTTGCTGCACTACGACGGAACCCAGGACCGGGTGAATGGCGAGCATATAGATAAACTGGCCCGAAATTTCCTGGGCTTCTTTCCAAGCCTTGGGCCGATTTATCTCGGTGGCGGGGGAGATGGCGAGCGGCAATTTATGAAGAGGTTCTTTCTGGCTAGACAGAGATTGAGGGGGATAAATTACTTGAGCATGTAAGTAGTTGCCTCGGTCACCGTTATGGATGCGATGACGAACCTTCTTTTCACATCGGTGAGGGAAAGGCGTTTTTTAACTGAGATGAGTTTTTCATGGCTTGTAGGTCCAGTTTATGAGTTGATACGTCCCTTTCTACCAATTCCGTTGTTACTTCAACGTTGGTTCTCAGCAAGGATATTCTCGAAAGATGGGTAAGACGCGAACCTCTACAATATACTGTGTATAAATATACATAAATATCAAGGTTCACCCTCCATAGCTTACGAGTCTCAGGAACACTCTTTGGGTTAAAAGGCCCCATCATCGTTTCAACTTCTGCTGCTGTTTGAGTTGCCGCCATTCCGGCGGCTTCTGAAATGATCGCCAGTCAGCCCTAGATGATGTCTCGGCTACGAATCCCCCACCTTCCGGGACAGACTTGCATGACTTAGTTGCACCTCGCAGTCTCGGCTCTACTTTTGATCTGATCTCAAGATCGCATATCGAGCGTTATGGTCCCCTGTTCAAGGCCGCCCAAGACAATTTCCAGATTAATCTTCCTACTCAGGGCGCTGCTTGCGATGGCGAAAACCCGAGCTTCGGTATGTTTTCTCTCCAAGACAAGAAGCTGTACCTCAATTCAACCAGCGGAATGAAATAGCAGGTGTCCGGTTTAATCAAGGACCGTGAACGGAGCTCTGCTGCAAGCATGGCAGGCAGCGGAGGGAAGGATGACGCTCACTCAACCGAGGCAGACACACGTAGCGCAGTACGCATATCAAAAGGCTACAATTTATATACTAAGCTTCTCAATTGGATCAGGATATTTTCTCGTAGTGAAAATGCTGTTCGTATTGCCGCGCAAGCTTCCAAAACCATTACCTTATACTAAGTTGCAATGCCATAACGCCGAAGCCCATGCTCTAAAACCTCCGCAAACCTCGTTCTGAGGCCAAAATGCAATCAACCCATTATTAATCAAGCGTTAATCAAAACGACCCATTGTACATCGGGAAATTCGGAACCTAGGATCTACTGTGAGCGATGCCCGCAAAGTCCGTTCAATCCGGAGCCGGTCACTAACAAAAGTATGTAACCAATGCAAGGTACTCAAACATTTAAAAGGTGGAGTTGCCATGGCAAGTGCAGCGGCACCCGTAACTGCACCAGTCATCACAGCCGCAGATGGAGGTACCCATGTTGAAGATATTTAGAAGTAAGTGGTTTTCGACTTTGAATGCGAGATGAGATTGAGTCGAGAAGTAATTAATTTGGAGATTATTCCGCAGAACAGGTAGACCTGACCGAGGGATTTAAATACTATTCAATACCGACTTCCGTACTGCCAGCTCATCATGTTCCCAAAGCAGAGTATCTTGCATGCACGTTCAAGTCATCCGACACCACAGTTCGAGGGCTGAGGGTGGGGGGATGAGGGGAAATGGACCAATTGCCTGTGACGGGCACAAATGTGTTGGCTGGCTATCACTGAGCCACGGGTTGCCTTTCCAGGCATCAGTCGTGATTATCCACGCGCCAGATGCAAATCAAGGGCTGCGGCAGGGATTCGATACAGCTCCCTCCCTTATCAGCAGCTGGTCACATCACGTTGGGCCATTGATGATACGGCCTGATCTGTGACTCCATCTTCCTTATCAGGATGAGCCCCTCTGTGTTTGGATGTCTACCGCTTCTGGTTAGGATCTGGTCGGTGATGATCACTGATTGCTAAGCGTCTGACTGCAATCCCCCTCAGTTGGGTTTGGCAGCTTCGCGACGTAGTAACTCTCTATACCACAGTTTTTTTATATTCTCTAGCCTCATCGCGGGTTTTTCCATTTAGCTCCCTCTAGGCGCTCTCAGATGGTCCCAGTCACTGGTCTAGCATTTGTGCTGCCGCGTTGCGCGCTGGACCGATGGCCACCACATACCCTGGTCAAGCCTGCGTCGTGCCTACAGAATTATGACGTATCACCAAAACCATCAGCCGCGCCAACTTAGGCCCATTTGTAATATGCGCTTGGATTTCGTCATGCCGTGGGTAATACGGAGCGGGGTGAGCTGGTGATGAGTTGTCTCCATCTTCACCGCATTATATTCATAAGGGATTTAGCTACCGCAGAAATCCGTAAGTGAAAGGGGAGTCTCAATAACAGGCGCCAGTTTGCTGTGATATCCGCTGCACTGATATCTAAAGCCACATACGAACTGCAAAGGTCCCTCGCTGTGGAGTAGTGCATTCAAGGTCTGCAAAGCCCACGCACGTTCAAAAGATGCCTCATCAACATCCAAAGCACCATAAATGAAGACGCATTTGCATTGACACACATGTCTCCGCTTCATTATACCCATATTTGTGTAAATGGTTAACTTGTATGCTATGTGGTGAAGACTGATCTCCGCAATGTCGAACGCCATTAAATTCAGTCGATGCTAGGCTCCCGGTATTCAGGACACAGCTCTCTAAAGCATCGTTTTAGGAGATTTAAGTGGAATTCTACCCGCCAGTTCGCACTAAAGTGATGAACAACATAGATTGCGCGAGTGGGAACACGTGGAGGCTTGGTTAGAAATCGAAATAGCATCTACCTCAGACGACACCATGACTAAGAGCGCCCATTCCCCAGCCGCAAAGTAGACTCGAAGCCAAAGCATCTCATCTCATCTCATTATTTTATTTTGAGAAAATAGTCGCCCATGGCAAAGTATTCGACCAATGGAGTTGTCCCATGCCGAATCGAGTTCTGAAAACATCAACTCCAAAATGCCAAGTCCCAAGGATTGTTTGTAGCTGAATTATTGGAGGTCGACCCAATTGATTCTAGCATTAGTAAGAGACTTTTACTTGATGTAAAACTGACAAACAACCACAAGATTCTCATTACGGTTGATAATTCCTTGTTAGGTCACATATGGAATGCTCTTTTGGACAAGGCTAGCTAATTTTCGGTCGCTGGCAAGCCATTGTGTCTTCGGAACACAGCACTCAGATGTTGTATTAGCTGTCGGAGTCTCTCTTTCAGGCTTACCCTTACACTTTCTTATATACTCTATCTATCTACTATTCTCCGAAAACGTCTAACTAGTACCTCGGGAATATTTTGCTTCTTGATGAGAGAACCAAATGGAGATGTGTAGGGTAGACCAGCTTGACCGGATACTGAAGGTATAGAGCGGGGCACAACGCTTCCCAATCCCCCGTCAAGCATAGAGTTGGGAAAATGGGTCTGGTCATCAATCAAACTTGGATACATGCAACTGCAACAACTGCTTCTCTAATTGAAAGAGACCGATCCAATGTAAATTCTGTGTCTTGATGGAGACAAGACACAACCACCACGAAGATACCTCGAGGTCACCGCCACAACGCCACAAATGTGAGAGCCTCAGCCACAGTTCGCGCCGTTATTAGCGCGAACCAGCAGCCACTCAGCGCAAGGCAGGACCTGCATCAGACTGAAGGACTGTCTCACCTGCCTCGCATTTCGTTTTCGCACATCTCGAGATTCTTCCACCTCGATCATCCCCGAGCGTAGAGAATTCAACACCAACCTTGTGCGACCTGCACCGATTTATTGACTGAAGAATTGGATACTGACAGCGCGCGACGCACTGGGGAAAACCAGGAGATGACCATGGTTCCGTTTGCGCACGCCGACCAACCCTCGTCTCTCCTCAATCGGTATCCAGTCTAGCAGCAATGCGTCTGCTCCACACAAGCTCCCTGGATCTGGTCGAGATTCCCGACGATGCCGTGCCCAGCTATGCGATCCTCTCCCACACTTGGGGTGACCAGGAGATCACTCTGCAGGAGATGGAGCGCGTCATCGCCAACGACTCGGACAACCGCTCTGCTGTGAACCGCATCACCCAGAAGGACGGATATCTCAAGGTGAAAGCCGCTGCGGCCATGGCCCTTAGTCGCGGCCTCGAGTACTTATGGGTAGACACCTGCTGTATTGACAAATCGAGCAGTGCAGAGCTGTCCGAGGCCATCAACTCAATGTACCTTTGGTACCAGCAGTCCGAGGAGTGCTATGCCTTTCTTTCCGACGTCGGCCCTGAGGCTGTCGAGGACTGGACGGACCCTCAGTCCAGCCTTTATGGCAGTCGGTGGTTCACCAGAGGTTGGACGCTGCAGGAGCTCGTTGCTCCAAGCGTCGTGCTCTTTTACGCCAGCGACTGGACCTTTCTTGGCCGAAAAGACAAACCAGAGTCATTTACCAGGGTTATCAGTGAGGTGACAGGTGTTGGCTGTGAAGTCTTGGACGGGAGGATTGATCCACTGCAGCTCAGCGTGTCTGCACGTATGGCCTGGGCGTCTCGTCGCCAGACTACCCGGCGAGAGGATGTGGCGTACTGCCTAATGGGTCTCTTCCAGGTCAATATGCCCCTTCTATACGGCGAAGGAAGTCGAGCCTTTAGGCGGTTGCAGGAAGCAATTCTCCAGCAGACAGATGACCAGTCCTTATTCGCGTGGAACTCAGCGGATGATATCGAGGATGAGGATGCTCTTTCGAGTCTTCTCGCAAAGTCTCCAGCCCAGTTTGCGTATGCAGGTGATATCCAACCTCTGCCACCACTACCCACCTACGCAAGTATGCCGTCTAGCATGACGAACCAAGGTCTTCATGTCCACTTTTACCTACGGCCTGCGGAGGATGATTTTGGAGGTTCCTACGAAGCTCCAATGGAGGAAGACTTCGATGCCATTTTGGATTGTGTCATCCGTGTTGATAACACATATCTGTGCCCCGTCATTCGACTTCGCCGTCTCTCTGAGGACCAATATGGAAGAATTCAGACCAGATCTAGAAGACTTTTACCACCGCCCTCTCCATACAACTATTGCAGCGAGGACGAAGGGTATCAACATGTTTACGTCCGACAGGAGCCCATGTATTATCACTTGCCCCAGTTCAGAATCCCACCATCACCAACTCCCTCTCCTCCAGAGTCCGAGTTCGGCATCAGCAGCACCATGTCATCATCGGACCACTCTCTCTTTCGTTTCTCAAGCGCCTTCCCTCCTCGGCAATGGAATTCCCACACCATGACCCTCAAAGTAAACTATTCACGCAAGATTCAAGCCATGGGCCTCTTCAGATATCAGAGCAGCACATGGGAGAATTCCGCGATTGATGTGGTTGTTGGTCTGAGACGACTCAACGCTATGCAATGGGAGGGCTGGTGTTTCCAGATGCGCAGCGCATGTTCGATCGAGGAATCTTTCGATTCAATCAACAGCAAAATCTCCAAGGCGATTGAGGGAACAAAACACGCGGACATTTCACCTGGTCTACTCCGGGATACCATAGGGGATGATGCCCGATTGATAACAGAAGCGACTGTGAGCGGAACTCAGCTCCAAGGTCGACTGTACGTTTCTATTACGCTCGCTACGAAGCCCGAGATCCAAGCGGCTGGTGTGATGCTTACGCCTGAACAACAAGAGAAGTTGAGGGAATCCTTGGTTGAACCCAACAATGAGGACGAGGATATGGTGAATGAATTCGAAGGCCAAGATATTGAAATGCTTCAACGAGATGTCCAACTACTGACCGGGCCATGTTCCCAAACAACATGGGAGGAATTCGTGGACCATGACCCAGAGACTATCGCCAGCTTCAATCCTCGGGCCGTGCGCAGCCTGGATAGGGGACCACCAGAGCCAACAGAGCCTTCCAAAGACAACTCGGATACAAAGACACACGACGGGTCATCCAGCAGCCCGAGGAACTCATTGAATCTCCCTCAACCAACGAGCCACGAACGACAGTCGAGCAGCGCAAGAAGCTCTTGGAACCTCCTCCGACCCCTCAGCCATATCTTGACGATGTCAGCAACACTCAGTAGCCCCTTTGAACCGACCAGAATAGAAAAGCTGAGGAGCACTAGCAGCCCTCTGACGAGTAAAAGCACCAAGCAGGCCGCGTCAATCGGGTTCTTTCTCGGATACTTGCGCGACTTTATCGCGGAGCTAAAGCAGGGTCCTGTGGCAAATTTCACTGCTTCTCCTGTGCAGCTGTTGGCGATCTACCTCTTTGATGGGGAGAAAGAAAAGGCGGAAAAAATCATATCCAGGTATCCAGAGTTACTGGATCCTCGAAATTTAGAAGCTGCAACCTCCGACAAATATGGCCTTCACCCAGTACACTGGGCCACCGCTGGAGGCTTCACCGAGTCTCTAGACCTCCTCTTAAAGAAAAGAGGCCGGGAGATTCTTCAGGTAGTGTCACGGGGTGGCCTGGGAGCCCTCCACATTGCTTCCATGTGTGCTAGCCCATCTTGGATTGTAATTCGGGACGCTCTAGATATGGACTCCTTCACTGCTTTGGCATCTCTGCCTACAAAACATCTTCAAGAAACACCTCTTCACCTCATGGCTGCTTACTATAGCCGCCGGCCTACTGCGAGCGATAGTGATGATTTTTATACCTGGCTTCAGCTTGTGGGTGAGCTGGTATCGAATGTCTCCACTGATTGCCGTAACTTGTACGAAGAGACGCCACTTCATCGCGCAGCAGCCTGCAACAACGAGGCTATGATTGACTTCTTACTTGGTCAAGCCCGCAACAGACACCTAGTTGATGCGCTAGACAGGTTCGGGCGAACGCCAATTTGGCATGCTGCCGCCACAGGCTCAACTGAAGCTGTCAAGGCGTTGATCAAGACCGGCGCCAGTATAAACCTCGCCGATGACCTAGGTATGACTCCTCTGCATGCCGCCTCAAGGGAGGGGCACTGCGATGTCATCATTTTGCTTCTCCAATCCAGAGCATACATCACAAGTGAGACGCTAGGTTTCAACTTCACAGCGCTGGATTACGCGGCAATGTTTGGACATACCCCGTGTGTTCGGGCCTTTCTTACGACCAACTTGGCTCTAAGTTTCCCTGAGCCTACCAGATGGATGGAAGACATTGGCTCGCTAGTCGAGCAAGACCATCGCCTACAATGGGATAAAATCAAGACAAGGGCCCTCCAAGTCGCCTCCTCGTGTGGCTGGCTGGGGTGTGCCTCGACTTTATGCCGATATCATGCCGACCCTTTCATTCCAATGGGCTATTATCTTAAGCTAAACGACACTCATATTTGTGCATCGGTTGTCCTGGAGAAGGGCAGTGCTTTGACATCTGCTTTGCAGGAGGGCCATGAGGACATTGCCAAAATGCTTGAAGAGCAGTCATCTGACCGGGAGGGCAATGAGGAACATGGCGAAGAGCATCCGACATCTCTTCATGATCCAATTGAAACAGATGAAAGGGAGGAGATTCAAGACAATGTCGATGATTACGCCGGGACGGTCCCAGGAGAGATTGGATATTCTCCAGCATATTCGCCGATTAGTGTGGAAGACGCTCTTCGTCCACCAACTCAGGACTTTATGGAAGGTCAAACAAATCCAATCCAATCACGACCTGACAGAAGCCGGACTGGGCGAGGAACTCGACCCGTGGTTTACGTACCTGCGGATTCTCGGAGGGGAGCGACTGACCACGGGGTCGAGGCACCGCGTCACACGCGACACACCTCTCACAGCTCTCACAGCAGGGTCCACGACGATGAGGAACGCCGCCAAAGGATTGATCGTGCTCGTCGAAGATTGGAAAACCAAAATTCTCGCATCAGTACTCGTATAAGTGAGGACGACCCAGAAGAATTCATGCGTCGTGACAATGTGCCATTCCGTGAGCGTGCCGAACGTCCTCCGACATCAAGTCGACCACCGCCGCAAGCTGAGCACTGGGTCTCAAGAATACCTGAATACAACTATGCATCTGAGCTTCAAAAGGACTCCAATTCCAACGTGGCTCAACAGCCAGGCCAGTCAACCGTTTTGACAATGCAAACGGGCTCTGGCCCTGGCTATTCAAGGTTTGGTAGCCAGCGGTCGGCTCAGCAATATCAATACAGCGCACCTCAACACCGGCGGGGACCATCCTCAGCTCAACAATATAACGCGTCTCAACAACATTCCATGCCGCCTGGCTACATCAATCTACAACGGTCTGGCTCTTCCAAGGTAAGCCAATGGGCAAGGGGGTCATCCAGGGGCAGCGACAGAAGTCAGGGCTCCATCAACGTCAGGCATACAACATCTCAGTCGAACCGGCAAAGACCATCCCAATATAGGGCGTCAGACAATAGTCCCCCTACTCGACCCACGGCCCAACCTGCGTATTCCTCCAGGCAGAGGACGATATACGATGATGAGGATCCGATCAGTAGGGGTTCGCAGGATATGGTCCCTAACCCAAAGCTTTCGCTCCCTGCCCGCCCCAAACCAAGACTTCGCCTGAGCCCGCCTACAACATATTCCAGGACCATCCTGTCTGCGCCGCCTGACGTAAGACAACTTGATGAGAACATCATTCTGCAACCACGGATCCTGGGGCCTCTGGCATCACCATCCGGGTTCAGTTATCAATACTCCCCGAATCCTCTTTTGCCGCGAGACGAGGCCCAAGAAAAATGGGAGGCAGCTCAGTATTCTCCCTCTACCCCTGAGCCGGAGGGTCTAGAGAGACGACTGTTATCTATGCTGGGTGCTATCGGTCACCCCAGTATGATAGAGAGCATAGTATCCGAAGACGATACCGAGATGCAGTATGACGAGACATATGGGATCGTGCGCAGAGCACCAGGCTCGGAGGGCGATGGCGCAGAGAGGGACGGGGAGGGTCTCCCTGTGTTTGAACTTCCTGCTATAGACTATGATGATTGAGTACCTGGCATATAGCTACATGATTGATTTGAATACACGAAAATAATTTGTACGAATATTTTTCACCAGCATGCCTGCTTTGCGGCTAGATACTTCTCTTAATGAGGCATCATTAGCAGTCTTACCCTCTCGGTCACTGCACATCGAAGATAAAGAAAGGGATACAAAGGCTCACCTTCTCATTCTTGGGAAACGCCATCTTTTTGACCCAATATGACCTCAGCTTTACAACCGCTACTAGAGAAGCAGTGGATGCCGACTTGTACGTCTCCTTCCATCATATAGCCGTATTACGCCCGATGGGGTATTAAACTGGGGGAACGCAAATGGAACTCATACACCCGTCAACCAATGATACCCAAGACGTATTGAAACACCGATGGCTAATAGGCATTTCTCCAAAAACTGGTACCGAGGTCCCCGGGCTCGCTCCCCCGCACCAGCCACAGTCTGGGGTAACTTACAACCAGACTACTTCCAAGATCTCCGACTGTTTATGATATCATGAACACTTTAGATTAAAGTGTCTAAAAAATGGCGTCCAATCAAGATATTCAAGTGACCAAGCTCTTCGCCGAGTTCGTGTCCAAAGCAGATGTCTCGCTCCTCACCCCGACGGTCGTCGCCCACGTCAAGGAGTACCTCCTCGACTACCTGGGCGTTACCGTCGCCGCCGCGCACAGCTGGGAGTCGACGGAGCAGATCCTCAAGGCCGTCGTGGGCTTAGGAGCGCGCACGGGCACATCCACGGTGGTCCTCAAGGGGAATGACTTCCTGCCGCAGTACGCGGCGCTCATGAACGCGGCGCTGGGCCACACCATGGACTTTGACGATACTTATACGCCCGGTTCCCTGCACGCGGGCGTGTGCGCCATCCCCGCCGCGCTCACGCAGGCGGAGCTCCTGGGTAGCGAGGATGCCACGGCCGAGCGCTTCATGCTGGCTGCGGCGGTGGGATACGAGGTCATATGCCGCCTGGGGGCCAAGCTGGGCAACGAGGCGTACGCGAGAGGATTCCACAACACCGCGACCTGTGGCATCTTTGGCGCCGTTGCTGCCATATCGGTGCTCAAGCGGCTGCCGGCCTCGACCGTGGAGGACGCCTTTGGGCTGGCGCTGTCCAAGGCGGCCGGGTCGATGCAGTACCTGGAGAACGGGAGCTGGAACAAGCGGCTGCACCCTGGGTTCGCGGTCCATGACGCCTTCGTGGCCGTCTCACTGGCGGAGGCTGGGGTTCTGGGTGCTGCCAGGCCGTTTGAGGGTAGCTACGGGTTGCTGCACGCCTATACTCCGCGTACGGAGCATGATCTTCCTTCGCTCGTTGCGGACCTCGGGAGTCGCTGGGACTTTATCGAGACGGCTTTGAAGCCCTATCCAGCTTGCCGTATGACCCATGGGCTGATTGAGGTCGGTGGCAGGCTTGGGCAGGAAACTAAGGGGCGGGAGGTCGAGAAGCTCACGGTGTCGCTGAGCTCGCCGAACCACATCGTCGTGGGCTCTCAGATCCCCAACAAGCTGCATCCCGCGAACATCGTAGATGCGCAGTTCTCTGCCTACTTTCAGCTGGCGCATGCGTGGTTGTACGGGTCAGATACCGGTATTGAATTTTCCAAGCGGCTTGATGATGAGGGCATCCATAAGCTGTCAGACAAGATCGAGTGTGTCAAGGACGATTCCGTCAAGGGGTTTGGGAGCAAACTGAGGGTTCAGTATTCGGATGGGGAGACAAAGGAGGTGGACATTCCGTTTCCTCTGGGCGAGCCGGAGCATCCGTTCAGTAGGGACCGAGTCGAGGCCAAGTATTTCAGTCTGGTGACTCCAGTTCTCGGAGAAGGCAAGGCCAAGAATCTCAAGAATCTGGTTGAGAATTTAGAGAGTCACTCTGTATCCGAACTTCTACAGCTTGTCTCATAGAAGCTTGAATGAACTCAGAATATTACCGCTAATTTGAAGTTTAAGAGGGGGTGGTCTAAAGAGGCTTCAGGGGAACAAGAGCAAATTTTGTTCAAATTGATCTTAATTGCTACTTGAATCAAATGCTCGTCAAGTCCGCCGGCGCAAAAAACGTCGCGCCAAGCACGGCCTTTGAATAATCGAGGATACGATCATGCATCCCCGGCGGCTCGCCAACGAACATGCGCTGCAGCATCTTCTCCGTGACCCAGAGATTCTTCGAGTAACCGATAAAGTAGGTCCCGAACTCAGACTTACCCGGCGATCCGAATGGCATATTGTCTCGTACGATGGCATGCTCGTCGCCTTCTATCTCGATCGTGGCGAGGGACTTGTGCGACTGTTGCGACTGCGGAGGCGCGTCGTCGAGCTCGACGTTGTCAAACTTCGTCCGTC
This sequence comes from Clonostachys sp. G952, assembly GCA_027569935.1. Lineage (NCBI taxonomy): Eukaryota > Fungi > Ascomycota > Sordariomycetes > Hypocreales > Bionectriaceae > Clonostachys > Clonostachys sp. G952. The sequence goes on along the minus strand of JAPDLB010000078.1, from coordinate 59,237 downwards.
CGATGATGGCTTCCTGCGTTTCGGTCCGAAGGGCCTGCCACCCTTCCATGTCGTGGAGGTACTTCTGAACGACGACGTAGCTGCCTCCCGCCGAGTCCGGTTCGTCCTCCTGAGTCACGAAGGCTGCTTCCGTGGCTTCGGTACCGACGGGATTCGCCGTGCCATCGACAAATCCCAGCAGGTCGCGGGCGTCGAAGTATCGGAATCCGACAGTCTCGTCATCTACTGTCACAGCATTGCCCAGACGCTGCATCAGCTGCCTCTCAAACTCAAAGCACAGGTCCCTCCTGTCGGCCCTAATGTGGAAGAGTATATCACCTGCCGTGGACACGGCCGTGTGTTTTGCACCGCGGATCTCTTGGAACGGATGCAGCTCCTTCGGCTGGGGCAGACTTGTCAGGCGACTCCAGATAGAACTGCCAATCCCAACTGTGCAGCTGAGTCTGCCGTCTGGGTGGCGGATGGAGATGTTCTTGGTGATGTCGCTAATGCTAGATAGAGTCGCACGGATCGTCGGGATGGCCGTTGGCTGAGGCACTGCGGACACAATGAGGAAGGTCGCTGCACGCGTCAAAGGAGCAGTTACGGCCTGGGAGACCATTGCTGAAGACTTGTCCTGGAGCCCACGAATTTGATGTTTGTGTGACAACAGCGAAAGAATATGTCAAGCTTGGAGGCGTCAAACATTTGGCCGATCTTACTTTGTCACGTGCATTAGGCTCATGTTGATTGGATGAATAGTATTTCTATTTCCGGCGATTAACATATGATGATATCATGCCGTGTCCTCCCCTCACCTAGATTTCTATGTGAACAAGCGCCAACGCCCCATTCACCTGGAAATAACATTTGACCAGCCTCCCCTTTTGCGTTGGCGTGTGACTAAGTTGAAAGTTGCTGATACAATTAAACCAGCTACGCTAACCTAACATATACATGTGAGAATGGTTTTGATGTATGATGTTGTGCAAGTTATCAGCTTCAAAGCACGATACCAGCGCCTTTGCAACTATATTCAGCAGGTCATTAACAAAATCCCTTATTCGGTTCCCATCTATTCGCCCAATATCTCACTCCACAACCCAGATCGTATCTCGTCTTCCTCCTGTCTCCTCGACTGGCTGATCTCCTGCGCTACACTCCGTATCTGCTCCTTGGCTGCCCTGGCAGATTCCCAGACTTGTGATAATCTATTCAGCGCTCCTATATTGAGACTTATCTGCTGTCGTAAAAATACATCGTCCTCTTCGGAGTGCATGTACGAACCCCACCTATTGATGTGGACGATGGATGCGTTGCTCACTACACACACAAAGAAGGGCGTGTGGCAGAGGAGGTCCGACGGGGTGATGAGCTTGCTAATCTCGTTGGCGGCGCTGATGACGTGCCGGGTGTGGGAGTTGTAGGTAAAGCCGGGTGTGACGGGCTGGCTGGGGGCGCAGGAGTCGATGCGCTTGGTCGCGGATGGGTTGAGCTGGGAGTGAGGGTAGTGAACGAGAATCGAACTGGCGTTGATCATCATATGGGCCTGGAACATCATCTCATCTATTGTTCCGTCGATGGCAACGGGATCTTTCTTTGAGTTGGGGAGATTTAGCCTCCAGTGAGTGAGTAATGCTTCCATCCTGGATAGATTTGGGTCGTCAGGTCCTACTATCGGCCCGCACCTGAAAAACCTCCCGAGATTTCGCGCGCAAAGGATTCGGTATGAGAAGGAGGAGAATCCATCGAGGTCGCTGTCGGAAAAGTCGTAGGATTCCAAGTCCGCGAGTGATTTGGGGGTTGGTATCACCTATTTCACGGCCCAGTCAGTCACATACCTAGGTACACCACTGTCAATCTCGGAATATCATACCCCTGATTGGTATTCCCACTCCTCACATGGTAACTGGACATCCGCCTGGACGTCAAAGAGCGCAAAGTTGGTTGCGCGGTGGACACCCGCGATCATCCCATCTACAACATAAAGATCCCACCACGTCCTCCTCCAGCTCTCCTGGACAACGGGATTGTCTCTACCATGCGCGATCGCAAACTGGTGCGAGTTTAGCCCAATCTTGATGGCGAGGGCACCGGCATCAGCAAGTAGCTTCTTGGCGGCCTCGAGCTGGCGTGTCCCGTCAAGTCCCACAATCAACACCAGCATCGCCTGCACGAGGAGCCCATCTTGAGGGGTGTTTGGATCTTTGATTTTCCGATAGGCTTCTTCTAGCAGTTGCCCTCGCGAGAATACCCTGTCGACATAAAGCGATCCCACCCAGCGGATGGCGCAAAGGAGCGGCTCCAGCGCCGCGAAATTTGTAAATTGGAATAGATACTTTTTCGGTAGTGTGAAGGGGTGAGAGGCATGAAAGTTTTGATAGTAAGAGTTCAAGTATCGGTCTGAAAGGGCTGAAGACTCGTTGGTAAGTTTGAAGCCAGTGTCGTTGACTCTTACCAGCTGTGCCGGATGAGGTGACAGGCCTTGATCGAGTGGTGTCGGTGCAGACAAAACCAGGTTTGGAGAGGATAAATCCATCCCCATGGCTCCTCCAATACTGCAGACGGCCGAGGACGCGGCTCCGCTGCTGCTACTTGCTGAAGAGAAAGCTCCATTGAGAGGTGTTGCAGCCTGGGCGGTCAGGAGGGATGCCAGCACATTCTCTTCGAGATGCTGCGGGGGTGTCCGACTTCTTGCTCGTTTGTAGCCGCGGCGGGAGGCGACGAAGGAGCACTCGTCTCCCGATGCTGTACAGCGGATGCAAGGGTGCAGACGATCACATTTGAGGTGCTTTGCCCGCTACAAATTGAGCAATCGAGGGACTCGGTCAGCAACAGCTGCGTCTAGACGACGGTAGTAGGCCTTACACATGATAAGCAGGCGGTCGGGAAGAGTCTCCCAGGGCTTGAACGGCCCCTCTCTCCATCCGGCGCCTCGTTCGAGGGTGTCATTGACATTGTATCGCAGTTGTGAATGAAGGAGGATCGAGAAACGACCCTACCGAGTACCGACTGCCGAGATGCCACTAGCCTTTAACGAGGAGGATTGGATAAGCACAGCTATTAGCACGTTTCCAATCAGGAAATCCGCGAGATGGGCTCGAGGTCGCCGCTGATTGGGGACAATGGGCCAATGACGGGCAGAGTTTGGCCCTGGGCAAAGTCTGACTGAGTGTGATTCTGGATGTCGGCGACCAGAATGACCAGAATGCGGGGCCGCTGAAAACGTCGCCGATCACTGTGGATCCCCTCGCTGATGTCCGTTCAATAGTCTGACGTTGCATTGTCGTAGGGCTTCTTTCTAGTCAGCCTGCATCAAATCTCCATCTGTCGGCAGATGAGGCTGAGTCCGTGTCAGATTCTCGGATCTGGGTGATGTAATTAATTTGAAAATCCTTCCCCGTCCCTTGTAGATAGAGTTCCGCTAGGGGTTATAACTGTTGGACGCCGATGAGATTGATCACTTAAATACGCCTTCACCCAACCTTGCATTCAGTCAACCAATACATTCGCATCCATCATTCCATTTCTAGCTTCACTTTACCATTTTCCTTCTACTCGCTGACTAGGCCACTGCCATCATGCCGAGAGAAAAAGACATCGAGTCCAACTCGGACTCGACTCACCACCTCATCAACGACATCGTCCAGTCCTTCTCATGGCGCGACATGCAAGTCGTTGTCAAGGATCGAGCCTCGGGCGAGCCTCTGCATATCCTAGCCGAGTCCTTTGGCCTGGTCCATGCCGGTCAGATGCTCGCCATCATGGGGCCCAGCGGTTCGGGCAAGACCACACTATTGAACACTCTCGCCCACCGTGTTGCCGCCGCTGGTGCCACGACGACTGGCCGGGTCATGGTTAATGGTCAGACCAGCGACCGTTCCATGGTCCGTAACTTGTCCGCCTACGTTGAGCAGGAGGATGCTTTGATTGGGAGCATCACAGTCCGTGAGACCATGGCCTTTGCCGCTCGGTTATCTTTGCCCAGGTTCGATTGATACTACTTCCTTAATTAGCTAGAATTGTGTTTTAACGGAGTTTTTAGTACCGTCTCCAAAAAAGAGGCTCTCTCCCGTGTTGACGACCTCATCGCCAGCTTTGGCCTGCAAGCTCAGTCAGACTCAATCGTCGGAACCCCTATCAAGAAGGGCCTCAGCGGTGGACAGAAGAAGCGTCTGGGTGTGGCAAGTCGGCTCGTAACAAATCCCAAAATTCTGTTCCTCGATGAACCTACCAGTGGCCTGGACTCTGCCCTCAGTGCAGAAATCATCAGATACATCAAGGAAATTGCCATCAAGAATAATGTCAGTGCTCTCGAGTGATTTTGACTACGGATAGAACTTGACTTGCTAACATCTGCACAGCTTGTCATCATCGCTTCGATTCACCAGCCTTCAACTAGTACATACCGCCTCTTTGACAAACTAGCCCTGCTCTCTCTCGGAAAAACTTGCTATTTTGGGCCCGTCAGCGACGCAGACGACTACTTCCGTCGAATCGGATACCCTATGCCACCAGCAATGAATCCCGCCGAGTTCTTCCTTGACCTCATCAACATCGATCTCGACAAGAATGGTGAGGTGAAGAAGAGGGCCCAAGACGTCATTCAGAAGTGGTCATTGTCTGCAGAACGCAAACACCTGGAGAATGAACTGAACAATGACGCTGCCACCACATCAAGGACGGACTTGTCCTCCGTTAAATTAGCGAAACCCAACCCTTGGACTGTCCTTCTGACCCTACTCCAGCGCTCATGGATCAAAGCATACCGAGATGTCGTGGCCTACGAGATCCGCATCGCCATGTACCTCGGCCTCGCCATCCTCATGGGCACCGTCTTCCTCCGCTTCCAGTCCTCCCAGGAATACATCCAACCATACATCAACGCCATCTTCTTCGGGGGCGCATTTCTATCCTTCATGGCCGTCGCATACGTCCCCGCCTTCCTCGAGGACCTCCACACCTTTGAAAACGAGAGAGCAAACGGCCTAGTCGGTCCATTTTCCTTCATGATGGCCAACTTCCTCATCGGCCTCCCCTTCCTCTTCCTCATCGCCGTCCTCTTCTCCGTGGTCGAGTACTGGCTGACCAACTTCCGCGTCGACGGCTCAGCCTTCATGATGTGGGTGCTGTGGCTCTTCCTCGACCTGCTGGCCGCCGAGTCCCTCGTCGTCCTCGTCTCGAGCGTCGCCCCCATCTTCGTCGTCGCCCTCGCCGTCACGGCCTTCGCCAACGGGCTCTGGATGGTCGTCGACGGCTTCCTCGTTCCCATGACTATCCTCAACCCGTTCTGGAAGTACGTCTTCCACTACATCGACTACCAGGCGTACGTGTTCCAGGGCATGATGGTCAACGAGTTCAAGGGGAGGGACTACGCCTGCGCAAGGGCTTCCGATGGGCAGTATCAGTGCATGTACCCCAGCGACATGAACTCGGAGGGGATGATTCGGGGGACGGATGTGTTGAAGGTGTTCAAGATTGACACCGGGCTCGAGGGTACGTGGATTGGTATCATCATTGGCATTATTGCCGGGTACCGGTTGCTTGGATATCTTGCTTTGTATTTTCTTAGAAAGTGATATGATTGAGGATCATGGTTTTTGGTATTCATTCTCAAGTAAGGTCAGGAAGGTCGGGGAAAGAGGGTAAATGGGGGAAGTGTAACTCAGGTCATAGACAATATTAATTAAGAGCATAGACAGCATCAATCAAGATCAATCTTGGAGTATTCTTGGTCATTTTTTTCTAGGGATATTGAATACTGAATCCATTTGCCTCGCGCCGTCATTTCTCAAGTCCAGAGTGGTGATCGGGTAGCATTGCATCGTGCGGGGTGAAGGCCAGATGTGAGACCTCATCTTGCCTCACTCTCGTTTCAACTTCTCTCCACAAACGACTTTGTTGTTTCTCTACCAGGTGCGAAGCGCCAAGATTAAGACTCAAACATCAAAGAACTTGTTTCTAGTCAGTCAAAATGATGACAAGGTAATCGGAGTCAACAACGTCAACCCCCGACCACTTGTGCTAACGTCATTACAGCCGGTACATGACAGTCAAAACCCTACGAGGGTCGCAACACCTTGCTTCCATCGTTACTCCAAGTCGCTACCAGAGGCTAGCACTTCATGCATCGCCCTCTCTTCCTTCTAAAGATGGAACAAGCATCAAGCCGGACCCAGAAGCTTCGGCGCGCGCAGAACTAGGATCGAAGATGGCGAAGGAATTCTTCGGCGAGGAGATTTTGGCCGATATTCGGGGCCAATCAGTAATAACCACCTGTCTTCCAAACTCAACCTCCTAAGAACCATTTGGGAATGCAAGCTAACTGCAGTGCCATTCTCCCAGCGCGAAGATTTGCCCATTAGGATCGCATCAGAGTATGTCAATGAGACGTGTTTCGCAAGCTACGCCCGGCCGCACCTCGAGTTTCGCGAACGGTCACTGCTGAACATCGCCATGCTCATCGCGCTGAACCGGTCAAACGAGCTGAGACTCCATATCCGCGCTGCCCTCTACAACGGCCTGTCCAGGGAGCAGATTTGCGAGGCGTGTCGCCACGCAATGGTGTACTGTGGCGTTCCCGCCGGCAGGACCGCGCTGCTTGTTGCGAGTGACGTGTTCGCAGAGCTTGATGCCAAGAAATCATCCTAGTCTAGAGACTCTTAGCAAGGTCGAGTCTTGTAGTCCGTCCATCTCCTCTTCTTGTGTATACGAGCATGACAGGGGATGGATTGGAGCGGAGGGGAGCTTTAGGAAACAACGCGCCGAATATCGTTTCGCGACTGAATTTTGTTGTGAACCTTGTTGTTAGCTTCAATCTCATTTAAGCATCGTTCTCCTGCTACGTGTCAACTTAAAGTTCAAGATGCGCAGGGAATTTGTACGAATTCGACATTCTCCATCATCATCTCTCCACTCTTTGCAGCCGCCTATTGTATTAGAAATAACCGTGAGAGGGGGTCTTTCCCTATAATGGCGAACCGTTGTGCAATTATTTCGATATGTGCCGAGGCTTACAAGTATCAGGGTGTCCATCTATCCATCCGCCCGGTACCAAGACGAAGGACAAACTCAATTTGAGACATCCACCCAACCCTCCAACATGCATCACGATACGAGTCGATAGCTCAGATGCTAAGGTCTGCAGCAGTAACATGATTGAATCTACTGTCCAACGTGTCCTTTAAATCCCCGCCTTCCCCTTCGTCCCCCATCCCAGTACCTTTCCCCCTCCTCAAAAGGCTTCCTCCTCGAAGTCTTCCTCCTCGAAGTCTTCCTCCTCGAAGTCTTCCTCCTCGAAGTCCCCCCCTCAAAGCATCACATACGGCCCTCGGCCTCCAACCTCTTCAACCCATCACCTGCATTTACATGCATGTCTTTGTCACTTTCCTGCCCATCTTGAAACTCAAACACTCTTCATTACCACCCATCATACATTCACTAACCTCGCATATTCAAATCATAACCCGAGCTGGTGGCGGATTACACACCATGGACAACCCCAACGCCCAAACCCCGTTCCTCCAGCTGCACTCCGATGCCTTCCGCGCCATCGTGGAGGAGCTCTCCGACCACACCAAGGTCCTCTTGTCCCAAACATGTCGCAGCATCAGGCACATGCTCCAGAAGGAGAAAATTGTGCCAGCCCTCTCAGCCCCCGAGCACGTCAGGCTCCTCGTCCACCTCTCCCGCGGCAACCCCGACGTCTGGGTGTGCGCAACGTGCAAGAAGCAGCATCCCGTCACCGAGGGGGATCTCTGGGGAGACAACCAGTTCTCATCCTGTCCCAATCGGAAGTTCTCAAGGCGTCGGGAGGGCATGTGCAGGATCAACTACGCCCGCGTCCAGCTGGCTCTGAAGTACTCCCGGTTTGCCATTGACAATGCCAGGATTGACTCCCACCTCAGGAGGCTCATTAGGCCCGAGGTCAGTGTCCTGAGGGTCAAGCACAGGCATAACCTCGCGGATTTCACCTCGTCCTCGCGCCCGAGGGTGATCGACGGGAGGTTCTTGGTGAAGTACACCTGGAAATACAGACTGCACAGCGGCTCGTACACGCCCTCAAAGATGCCGTCCATGATGGTGTGCGATCACCAGCGGCTCTTACGACCGGCCGGTGGCGTCGTCTGGGGCGAGGAGAGGAAGCAGCTCTTCCGGACCGTGCTGCAAGCGATGTTGGATGATCGAAACGGCGTTGAGTACTGTGGAAGCTGCCCCTTTTGCCCGACCGACTTTACTGTTCGGAGTTTTGACAATCGCATGCGCATTGACGCCTGGAAAGATTTTGGGCCCGAAGACGGTCCTAGTAATCCCACTTGGAAGTCTCATTCCCTCTCTGAAGCTCAGCGAACTCCTAAAGATCGGGGAACTGTTCGCCGGCTATATTATGAGATTTATTAAATAGAGATCTCTGTCATAGTCGGTATTTGTTACCCCTGGAATGGATGGACTATATTTCAGTTATTTATCGTGGTGGAACTCAATGAACAGAAATCTGATCAGTGTTGCGAAACTAACGACGACGGCGTTTGGGTTTGTTATTTTTTATTTTATTTTTGGAATAACTGAAAATATAGTCCTGAATTTTTTTTTTCTTTCTAGTTTCAAGTTTAGCTTTATCAAACGATCGACAGTCAGATCATCGTCCGTTGCGCCAGTGTGACGGCTCACGGCCACTCACCTGTTTTAAGTGCGTCGTCGTGAATGTTTCGTATCCCCCGCATTCGATTCAGGCACATGGCCTTGAATAGTCTCATTTTATACCCTACTTGGTTCTTGTTTATCCTTCTCTTTTTATTCTCTTCCACCCTCCAAAACAAAAGCCATGGCTAGCAATACCGACCCCAAGATGGACATCATCGCCCAATGCCTCTGCAAGGCGCATACGTTCACGGCCTCCATCCCACCATCTTCCCTACCTCTGGAAGCATCATACTGCCACTGCAACTCGTGCAGACACGTCACGGGCGCCATGTACAGCTGCGACGCGCCGTGGCCCGGCCCCCAGGAGGCCGTCCTCAGCTCAACTCTAGCTGAGTACCGCTTCACGCAGAACGTCACCGTCCGGTTCTGCGCCACGTGCTCGAGCCCCATGTTCTTCCACGAGCATCACAAAGACAGACCCGAATCACTCGGGGTCTTCATCGGCGTCCTCGCCAACCACCCCGTCGGCAATTTTGTCAAGGTCGTGGACCACATCTTTGTAGAGGACACCATCGACGGCGGCGCCACCCCATGGCTGATGGATATCAATGCCAACGGCACCCCGCCGAAACTATGGAAGGGGCGTATGAATACTACTGAGAAGCTCGAGGCGCCCTGGCCTGCTGTTGATTCCCTCATGAAAGCCGATGACAGGACAGGGCCGGACCTGATCCCCCTCCAATGTCACTGCAAGGGCGTGAACCTAACTGTGCGACGCATGGACAGCGAGTTCCTCAAAATGAAAGTCTCGGGCAAGGACCTCCCCTGGTTCGTCGATCCCGAAAAGCTCAAGCACATGTGCGGCTTCGATCCATGCGACTCGTGCCGGCCCATGTTCGGCGTCGACATGGTCCACTGGACTTTTGTCCTCGCTCAGCAGGTCGAGTTTGCCGAGAACACAGGCAAGCCCTTCCCCGCCGACACGCTCCAGCTCAAGGAGGCCATCTCGGGCGGCGGCACCGACAGAGATCCGCGGCTGGGCACCTTGTCCCTGTACGCGAGCTCGCCGGACGTGCAGCGGTACTTTTGCTCGCGCTGCTCGGCCTCGGTGTTCTACGCCGTCGACGACCGTCCGGAGCTGCTGGATGTGGCGGCCGGGCTGCTCTGGGCGCCGGAGGGCGCGAGGGCGGAGAGCCTACTTGCCTGGGAGCTTGGATCTGCGATTGGCAATGCTGGAGATGTGCAGGGGGGCTGGAGAGAGGAGTATGTCAGGGCGGTGCGACGAGGTGCAGAGAAATGGAGGATCCAGAGAGGGTACCCCAAGTCCTGGAGGAGAATCAATGCGGAAAAGCAGAAGCCCGAGCTGCTCGAGGATTTCAAGGATCTACAGGTATAATATTAGTTTGTAAAGGGAGGGAGGATATGCTTGTGGGCAATCAGCTCTAGGCGTCATATATGTTCATCTATGTTCATCATAATTGTGCAGAGTTCGCCCAAACTATTCTAAAGATGTTGGTTCTTATAATGGGACTATTAACCAATCGGATAGTCATCTTCAGGGCAGCCACGCTTGACATCGCATTTGATTTACACATGCATGCAACACGGATCTTGCTGTCTGGTTGGCGAGTGCCATTTCTCGACTGATCAATGAGAAGCCACCATAGAGTCTCTAGGCCTGTATTAAAAAGCACCCCTCAGCGATAGTTGACTACCTTGCCTGTGTATACCCCTCAGGCTAAAGGCGGCTTGTGTCAGTTCCTCCAATCAATAGGCCTGTCGAACTCCATGGCTTCAACCTCGATACACGTGTCGCCTTCTTATTCAGAGTTGCCTCTTTGAATCTAGCGAGCGGAGCCCCAGAAAGCAATCCTATTCAGGATTTCACGGGCCAGATGCCAAGATAGAGAGTATAGCCATGGCTAGCCATCCAACAAACTCGCTATGATTTCCACTTCATCAAGGGGACGGTTCTCTGGTGGGTATGGAGAAGAGCATACCTGAGTCAAGGTCCAAGGACCGGCCTGCTACCTAGATAATGTTATGGAACCGTCCCCAATCGCCAGTTAGGCTCGCCCCGGGCCGTACTTAGGCAAATACTAAGCCTAGTGCCCGTTCAAGATGGACCCCAGATGCCATGTGCTGTATTTCTGGGGCGTTTTTCAGTTTCCTATGGGCCACTATTATTGAAATGGATCCAGTCTCACTCATTATAGTGTAGTGACGATGTAGTGACGATATAACGAGAGGACGGCGGGAGATAACATGGGTGTTGTCAGCCCCAGCACCATCCCAGTAACTTCTCTGACCTCCCTCCCACATTCAAGAAATATCCAAACCGAGTTCGATTGTTGACCAGGGAGAGATCAGTCCATCGAATCATTCTGTGGGGCGATGCCATGCCTCCAGAAACTTGCGGTGGCCCTAATGCACCACCCTCATACCGAGTAGATCTTTTGGGAACACATCGCGACTGTGGGAAAATACCGCTCCTCAATCTGCGGGGAATAGCCAGTGAAGAAAGACGTAGCTCTCGTAGTTCTGGTCATCGCCGTCCGCGCAGTTAAAGACCATATATCCCAGGAAATGGCCGAGGAGACCAAAGCCGAGGCGCAAGAGCCTCGCGCCAAATCCCAGTCTCCCACCCAACAACCCTCAGCAGCACGGCCGCTCTCCTCCAAATCACCATCCAAGTCGCCTCAGGGAGCTACCCTACCGCCCGAGCCAACCGGCCACCTCGAGGCCGAGGAGGAGGGCGCCATCAGCGACGAGGGCTCCGACCTAGGCGCCGACGACGTCCAGAGCTCGACGGCCTCCCTCAGCAGCACCATCTACAAGTTCCGCGAGGAGAACGGCCGGACGTACCACGCGCACAAGGACGGTGCCTACGTCGCGCCCAACGACCAGCTCGAGCAGGAGCGCCTCGACTTCCAGCACGCCCTGTGCCTCCTCACCTTTGACAACCGGCTGTACTTTGCGCCCCTCGACCAACAGCCTCTCCGCCGCGTCCTCGACGTCGGCACAGGCACGGGCTGCTGGGCCATTGACTTCGCTGATGACCACCCCTCGGCCACCGTCGTCGGCATCGACCTGAGCCCCATCCAGCCCAGCCTCGTGCCCCCCAATGTCGAGTTCCAGGTTGACGACCTCGAGGACGACTGGACCTTTAGCGAGCCCTTCGACTACATCTACACGCGCTTCATGACCGTCTCCTTCGCCAACTGGCCGCGCTTCTTCGAGCAGAGCATGCAGCACACGACGCCCGGTGGGTGGCTAGAGGTCGTCGACATCCTCCCGCCCATCTCCGACGACGGCACCATGTGCCCCGACACGGCGCTGTACAAGTGGTCCAACTACCTGCTCGAGGGCACCGAGAAGATCGGCCGGCCCTTTGGAGGGACAGCCAAGTACAAGGAGCAGATGCAGGAGGCGGGATACCAGAACGTCGTGCAGCACGTCTACAAGTGGCCGCAGAACAGGTGGCCCAAGGATCCCAAGTACAAGGAGCTAGGCAAGTCCCCAACGACCCAGCATGAGAGCCAAGCAAAGGGCAGAGAGACTAACCACCCAGGCTGCAGGTACCTGGACTCTCGAAAACATCTCCAGCGGTCTTGACGCCATCAGCAGCGCTCTCTTCACGCGTGTTCTGGGCTGGACCAAACCAGAGCTTGACGTCTTCCTTGTCCAGGTCAGGAGAGACATCAAGAATCCTGCGATCCATGCTTACTGGCCCATGTAAGTCTCCTCATATTCCAAGTTTTGGCGTTTCACGAATTGACTTGGGGCCCAGCTACGTCATTTACGGGCAGAAACCCAAATAGACACCACGATTTGTACCTAATGCGCGCGGAGTCTGGGAGGGAATTTTGTGTCCTTCCATATTTCCTTGTTTTTTTTTTTTTCAAGAATGTTCACAAGCGAAATTGAGCAAGTCCAGCATGTCTTTTTCGTCAAGTGGGCGGAGAAAGAGAGGTCCCCATCTCCTCTCCTCGTCTCAAAGCACTGTGGTTTTTTACGTTAAAAGGCATTCTCTTGAGTTTTTAGTTCGGGCAAGGTTCCAACATGCCATCCAACGACCTCTAATGAGTAATAATGTTTTAGTAGCTATCTATGATACATAAGAAATAAACAGTTAATTCATCGAAAGTTAGCCCGGGAAGAATCGCTGCTTTCTTATCAACACCCTAAATCAACTTAACTTTCTAATTTATTAAATCGGGCCTGTGAGAAAAAAGTACTAGTAGGGGTACCAACTTATATTAGTCCAGTCTTTATATATTAAAGTAAAATCTATAGAATAAGACAGGTCTTATACTGCTGAGCTACTATAGAGCAGCCTGTATTCTTTAGGACCCCCTAGCTATTCACCAGATATTTTAATTATATTAATCCAGGCTCTAGTACTATATATCGCTATCAATCAGTCGTCAGAGCGTATATCTATAATATTACTACAAATAACTAGGACCAGAGGGCAAATTATAATAATTATATTAAATAATAGAATTTATATACCAAGGAAAAAGTTCGTTTTAATCGTCGAGGATTACCTCCAGTCAAACCCCCCTCCTCCTCTTCAGGCCCGCCGTGATTCGCCGTAAAGCAATTTCTGTTGATGGCGAGGATTTTGGAAAACACGACCAATTGCACTAAGCCAGATCAACTGAAAAAGAGCTCCAAAGAAGGAAATTACCTTCCAGATACACTTGATATAGCTGCGTGGCTGAAGGTATCTAATGCTCTTATGAATGAGCGGAAACGCATCCTCAGTAACCTTGATAATGTATTGCGTAAGTAGCATATGTTTAACTCGCGGCGCTGATCTCTAAACTTCAAATAGGTTTAACCTTCATGTCTGTACATACGGAACACCAGAACCAAGGAGTTGGTTCATTTATGATGAAATGGATTTGTCAAGAGGCAGACCGACACAATAGACACATATATGTGCTGGCATCGCCAGCAGGCGTCTATCTGTATTTAAAGTTCGACTTTGAGACTGTCGGCCAGATAGATACAGGAAAGGGCGTGATTACAAGTATGTTACGGAAAAACAGATAAAGAGCTGGGCAAATGCACCGAAAGCACGTTTACTGTTTTCTTGTTGTGCAAATGATCGTGTGATACAGATCACGAGCTACAGGGCATGTGTTTAGGACCAATGCTGTGCTCTGACAACAGGATGAAACTATATGGGATGCAGTAACTCTGTCCAATAAGTGCTGAGATAACGTAGGGGAGAATGAAAGGATGTAGGAGGGATAGTGTGAGCAAGGGTGGATGTGTAGACCTTTCACTTGATGTCCCTCATCAGCGAATTTCCATATGTACATAAATAGGTTACATTTTCTATCTTATTTAGCTAGAAGAACAAGTATCTCAATAACTCTTATGTTGCCCCCAAACGCGTGCCCCGTAGCTTGTGACCCTCATTGTCACAAGTAGCCATTTTCAGCTGATTGCCCCACTCTTTGTCGTATTCACCGACATGGGAACTCAATTGCAAGTAATATCCTACTACTCTTCTGTCTGCCTATTCCACCCAAGGATGCTCACGCCCAGATGTATCTGCGAGACTACAAGGTAGACCCTGCTTTTCTTTATCTCTCTCTTCACTCGACCAAGCTCTTATACCAACCAAGATTGAGTCTTCTAGCTCTAACTATGAATTCTCTCCTTCTCTGCGCAGGCGCATGGTAAAAGAAGACGTCCAATGGGATTATAACAAGGGGTAAAGTTATTTTTGTCACATCAATATACATTGTTCGAATTAATTAGTTGTACTATGAACATGGGGACTCTTTCGAGTTCTCAGACTACCTATATTAGATACTGTTACGCTCCCGAAGCTCCTGGTTGATTCAATAAAAATAGAATTAAAGAATCAGCCTGGGGATGATAGAATCCATTGCAACGCTGAACGCTTCTTGGCCGGATTTGGATAGGGCTTTAAGAATATTGATTATAATCATATAATTCTGGAAAATGAATAGCTCAGGTTCATTATATTAGCTAATTATTATACAGTAGACTAGTTCAATAGTCAGTAAGGTTAATAGATAACTAAGGAACAGACTCACTTATTCTCAAATCCTTATTCTTATATATTTCGTAGATAGAGAGTCCCTGACTAGAGCTTATCAACTTAATCATTTCTATATCGGGTTTATATAACGGAAAGAATCTATATTCCTCGCCAGCTCGAATATCCTTCCCTTTCAAGATAAATATATAATAAAAGGGTAGTCTATTATCCAGTGAATAGTTAAGCTCCCAATCTTCTAGGTTAAAGCTATATAGTTAGTAAAGCCTTTGCTGAATAAAATTTATAAACTCTAGTTACCTATATATTTCTATCAGCTCGGCACAGTCCACAGCAGTACTTGTATCCTGAGATATATATAAACTGCTTCCTGGGCAACACCACAGCAGCTGAGAGTACAGCTTTAGCCGTGAAGCAGGGTTCATATTATTAAGCAGAACAGAGCTAAGCGATAGGAACCAAATAGGACCAGGCAATATTACTAAGAATCTATATACGGAGCTAATATCTGCTTAGTAGCCGCGAATTTGAATTTTAGGGTGGTCTCAAAATAGCTTTTTAAGGGTATTAACTTATTTATTAAGGGTTTTTAATAAAATATCAATAGCCAGATAGTAACAGGACTTCCCTTGCTTAACTACTTCGCAGAGGAGTATAATAATCTTATCTAATCCGCTACAGGATATTAATAATATTTCTCTTCAGATACCTATAGCTGACTTACCCAGTACCAAGATTAATTATATGAAAACTTATCAGCAGGCCCTGTATTATTATTTCGCAATTTATCATAAGGATATCTTTATCTGGTTGTATCTGATGGTATAGTACTGATTAACTAACATCTTCCTACGAATAATCTCCTTAAAAAAAAAATTCTTTGTTCTGAAGTTCACTAGGGAAGGATAGTTTCGATACTCCTTCAATCAGACAAGGGGTTAGCTGCATTAATAACTCAATATCGAACACCAATAGTTCAGTAGACTCAGCTGCTGCAGCCAGAGCTGTACCCAGAGCTGTAGCAAGCCTTACAAGATCTAAACGATGTTCCCTTGACGTAGCCATGTCTTGTACAAGGCGAAATTTCTCCTTTGCTTCATTCCAAAGGTCCATGGCTTCCATAAAGAATATAGAATAATCCATCACCTCATTAGAATAGGACCGCTGGTCGGTGGTCGAATAAGAAATAATCGTTGGGTATACTGTCTGCCGTTTTCGCAATACCTCGAGCTCGCATGCGAACTTGGCCAGACCTTCAAGAGCCGTATTTAGAGCGGACATAGGCTTTAGAGTATTCGGGAAATCTCAACACCAGGCTACCCACTATCTTATCGATTAAGCAAGCTCCCGTAGTTCGCTTAATATCTGTCCATCCGGAATATACAGTTCAGCGACCTGGTGCAGTTACAGTATTATAATAGCTATTATTGATCGACTAATTGTGCCCAGATATTCAGATACTGTAGTTTAGTATAAATTTAGCAGGGGAGACTGTACTTTAAGGTACTTAAGTACAGTTTGTAGGTTACTTGATCATATATACCCAGCTTACGGATTTCGATTTTTATCGCTCCTGATAACAGCCTAGGATATATATTAAAAGTTTATATATTATTATTAAGAACTAAAAGAGTATTCACCGTAATATTTATAACCCCTAGTAGGGAATATTAGTCCTAATAGGATATAAAAGGAAAGGAGTAACTTTATAGGATTTGGATAGAGATAATAACTGGACAGCAATACCTATAGGTATTAATATACTCCAGGTACTATTTACCTATAATAAAATAGATATGGTTACAGCGGTATTCCTACTATAGTATATCAGTTCCCGTAAGTTGATTATATAAACTAATCTAGGCTTAAGACTTATATAAATATAGTTATATATCTACAGTATGAATCAGAAAAAGCAGATAAATTACTAATATATTACTTCAGTAGGACTTTAATAATAATTCTACTTAACTTTTATAATATAAGTATAGGTATAAAAAGAAGGGTAATATAGTAAATATAATAAGTAGTAAGCTGTCTTAATATAAGTATTTTATAAATTAGTAGAAAAGAATATATCTAGTATTAGTAATACTTTCAGGTAGTAATAGAAGTAACCGAAATAAATAGGATAACGGAGTAACACTCGGATTGCTCAATAGATCCTACTAAGCTTAAAGCGTAATACAGGCTATTACCTAACTGCTATATATAATAATTAAGCCTAGCTGAATACAATAAGAACCTAGCTTTTCGAAAGCTTTATAGATAGAAGAGAGATATTTATAGGCTATAAAAAGCCCAGTATATTAATCTTCTTCCTACCTATTCTACCTAAGAACACCTATACCCAGATATATCTGCAAGACTACAAGCTAGACCCTGCTTTTCTTTATCTCTCTTTTTACTTAACCAAGCTGCTATACCAACTAAGATTAAGTCTTCCAGATCAATAAATTTCACTCCCCCCTCAGTAATAATAATATTATATTTATATAGATTACTATAGATAAGAGAGGAATATAATTAATCAAGAGCTTACTTACAAAGCTTAAGATCTCCTGGACTAGTATAATGCCTAATAACCTTCTTAACTAAAAACCCAATAATCCGGTCTGATAATAAAGATTCTGAAATATAGGTAACTAATACTGGTACTAATAAGAATCCCGCTAGAGCATTATAAGCTCGGATTTCTTAGGTAATATACTGTATCTTATAAGGGAATTATACAATCTTAAGAAATCCAGATTATCTATTATTATAAGCTACTTCTGATGTTCGTAATTTGGTATAATAAATAACTATAAGCTTAGAAATATTATAAATAGGATAGTCTAGGAGATATTCCTTTAGTACTGTAGGAGGAGGTGAGATATCTTTTTTATACTAAATTCCCTTCTTATCTTAATATACTTAAAGGGTCTTCTAGGAGTTATTATTCTATTCTTTAAGTTTGCTGAGCTTAGATATTGCTGATAGGCTATATATCTATTTATCCTCCGGAATAACTTCTGGGTTTAATACCTTAATATAGATAATTTAATAATTAGCTTTCTTAATCCGATAGAGGATATTACTGGGTCCTGATTCGATAGAGAGTATAATTCCTTCTGGATTATCTATTCTGATCAGAATATCGTTAGGATATAATTATAGGTGATAAAATATAGATAGGATATTATAAAATGGATTTAAAAGTAATAAATATTAAAGTTTATTACCCTGGAGGTTATTTAAATAATAAAATTTTCAGCGTATTACTAAGTATATATTATGAATATCTGTACAGGGTAGGGACTATACTGGAATATAGATAAGTTTTATATTAAAAACAGCAATAGTTAAAAACACCTTCGGAGGAAGAAAATATACAGATAATAGCTTACTTATTTCTCCTATACGACTAAGTCCTGTTAAAGGCTGTAGTACTCAGGTTGAATATTTATTACCGCCTGTTAAAGGTATTAATAACTCGAGAAACTGTTATATATAAATTCTCTATCCGATCCTCCTTAGGGATCTATTATTATATCCTCTAATAATCTAAACTTTAGGGTAATCCGTATATATATATACAGAAGACTTTTCCTCCTCTCTATTTATAGAAGAGTATTAGGCCGCTTTAAATGTATACATTGCGTATTTAACAAACTCGCTGTTCCTATCATAGCTATATATATAGTGGATATACCACTGTATACAAGTTGAGCGTACGGGAGGTATAATTTCCAGGCAAGCTAGTGTGAACATTAACAGGGCATTCCTAATTAAAATATTAAGTTAGATATACCATAGAATAATCTCCAGTTTATTATGCTGATAACCTTAATAAAGCTGGATATAGATAATCAGAGGTGCTGATATATACGAGCGGAAGGCAGTTTCTTATATCTGTAAGCTCGGGGTATAGTACTCGGTTTAATAGGTTTTATCGGCTTCGGATAACGGACACTTTCGGGTTCTGAGCCTGCTGATACTAATCTAATATTAGATATAGATAGGAATTACTCTTCTATCCGCAGTAAGATACTGTTTGAAGTTAGGGCTCGAAAAAACAGATAGGTAGCTTCCTAACCGAGTATATATGAATTTTACTACTAGATAATAATATTTTATATAAGACTACTGTAGAAACAACCTAAGAAAGAGTATAATCTCTGCTAAATTATCTTCGTACTATATACAACGGAGTACTAACACACCTTTCCACCGTAGGCCTGTATATATCCCACCAAGGGCCTACTCCCTGTTCAGATTGATTACTACTTAGTATTCTTTCGATCGAGTCCAATACACCAAGTGGAGTTATACCATCCTCTACTACTACCCTCCTTTTACACCACATCCAGTATATATCTTACTATTACTCATCAGAATCTTCTCTTGATACTTGGTCTTTCATATATACTAGAAATACTATTCCAGAGAGCAGGATAAGAATAAAACAAGATAGAGTACACCAGAGCGCGATACTCCGATCGTTCTTCTTCTCCAGCATTACCACAGCTACAACCAGTAGGGTAAGCCCGGCGGTGGCAGTAAATGTACTGCAAAATATTATCCCTTTATTAATACGTAAAAGGCCCCTGATTGGAGTTTTGACGAGGTAGAGATAGGAAATCTGAGAGATAAGGACAAGGACAAAAGCTGTAGTGGTTACTACCCATCCTACTAAGACTGGCTCCATCCTGAATCCACGAAGGGCCAATAAGGCAGTAGTAGGAAAGCCAGAGCAATGCAGCCAGATACAGCCCTGCAAATATTCTTGGATACAAGATGGCAGGCAGGCAGGCGGACAAGGCGAACCAGAAAAGGGTACAGGGAAGAGTGCAGGAAGGCGATGAGATGCAACTTGAAAAGTGCACATTGGCATCAGGGGGATATATATATCTTATGCTTGTTGAAAAAGTAACGTGATTGAGCCATCACCGAAAGCTTTCTACCCAAGCTGGGTTTACCATGGATCATACGCATAGGTTATGGATTGAGCAATTATTGATACATCGAACGCTCAGACTCTGCTCCATGGTGATGCAGGAGCAGGTCCTACGACTGACCCACTTTTTCCTGCCAAGTCCCACACGTTGGCAGGAAAAAGCGGGCCACTGGCACGAGCTGTATTGTTCCCTGCATTGTCGACCTGCAGTGCGTTTGTTCACCCTGCTGTTCAATCATGAACTGCGAATTTCACTATGCATTCGATAAACACGAAGCTCCCCCCGAACTCATATTTTATATCAGCGAATCTTGTCGACGATGCTCCAGGGCTTACGAAACAGGGTTTGCAACAAGTTCGTCCAATCTCGACAACAAACGAGTCAACGTTTACTTTCCTGGTAGCCTCACCCTGCAAAGCCCATCTGGCTACGGTCCAAATCTCCATTCTCATCATAGCTACCTCTGGGTCATCAAATCCATCATATAAACCCGATACCAATATATATCCTTGCTGTGATAGATGCGATCTAGTTTCCATCCAAAAGGCGACGCAGCAAGTATATGACGTCTATATCCGACCTATTCAGTGGAGTCTTGAATTGTCGGTCTCCTTCCTCGTCTGCTGTACCATTTGCTAACTCAAATAGTGTCATCCGCCGTCCGACAGACTTAGCATCATATTCCCCATGCCAGGAAAGAGCTCAGCATGTCTTGAAGGGGCTACAAACTGACACCGAGTACGAGATCGACTATACGAGGACGCCAACTAGCAACAATACGCGAAATATCAACACGTATACTCAGGATATACAAGGCCATGGGAAGAGGAAAGGACTAAATGCGAGCACCAGCGACGAGGACGACTTCGGCAGCACAGAACGTGAGGAAATTGACAACTCAGCATTGAAACCGGAATCACAATCAAGGTCAAAAAAGAGGAAACGCGCAACACCCCAAGAACAGGATAAAACGATTGCTGAGGGGCTTTCCGAAAAGATCCTTGATCAAATTGACAGGATATATCAGAGAGGGATATCCACCTATCCGCAAGAGATCGAGGCCATCGTTGATCGATGCCAACGAGCCGAGGAGAATGGGCAAATATCCGTTCTAATGGCATTGAGAGAACGTATGTGGGAGGGTGGGGAAGGTTGTGAGGACAACGAAGCTCTAGCGCCTGGCGTGTTGAGGTGGACACGGAAGTTCTGCTCTTCTTGCATTCTCTACATGCTTCGCAAGAAACGTGCGATTCAAGCGACCGACACCCAACGGAACTGGGCGGACGCCACGTCTATCATTCATTCTGTAGTTAAAGGTCTACTCGATGAGGAAGGTACTAAAACCCTTGGGCTTTTTGCTGCACTGGCTGGTAAGGGACTCCGATTGCCATTACATTGCCCCAGAACTGAGCCCTGTAACATAGAGCTCAACCATGGCCTGACCGAAGCGTCGAAAAAGTCCAAGGGCCGACAAGTCAACATTGGCAACCTTTTGACGGATGAACTTCGGGGTAAGCTGGAGAGTCTTCCTATGGACTACTTGGTACCGTTTCCCCCAGTATATCTCTCATGGGTGACAGGCAAACCGTAGGTGCACCAACAAAGGTCTCTTGCGGCCTCCTGCTGACCAGTCATCAGCGTCGCAGACATTTGCCAAGATCTCGATATTCCCACCAATATTTTTCGAGATTTAAAACCGAGAAACTCCTTATTCATCAGCTTCGCCGAGGTGGGGCAAACAAGAGCAGCCGCCTGCAACCCGCTGAGCCCCGCAGCAAGCGGAATTGTACAATTTCGACCCCCCCATGCCCATTGTCCCGGATCACCGACATCAAGCGAGTCTGAAAAGAGATACAGGACCACGCAGGATGGGACATATGACCCTCGCAACCGCCGGTCAACTGCTCTCGAGGGCGCTGCGGCTCAAGGCACGTTTGAGGGTGTCTGCTCTCTCGGTGCTGGGAATAGTGTGTCGACAGGCCAGCCTGATTCGCCACATGGGGATTCAAGCGCCCTTCTTCTATCTCCGGCAAGCCGTCGATTCAATGCCCCTAGTAACGTTAGCCTCCCGGACGGATCGTCCCTGCCAATTCATTATCTTACGGGGCAAGCATGCACAGTTGAGTCGGATGGAGCGGAGGTCGGCATGTGCTTGCGAGGACATGACGACTGTCAAGATCTGGACACGTCGTCTCTCGGTATCCTCTCATATGCTGCCGACCTCGCCCAGGAAAGCCCTTCCGGCGCAAGCCTTTCCACGAAAGGAATGTTGGGCCCAGTACCAAGAAGCGACATCCCGCATGGTCAAATGAGCGATAATGAACAGCGACAAACTAAGATCTATGGAGGTACGCTAGGCACAGGACATATCGACGTCGGCGAGGCAGTAGAATCATCACTTGATTTTGAGGACTATTTTAATCTCGATCCGCCTGCTACTCCTCCATGTGGTCCTGTCTACCGACCTTAGAGTCAGGGTCTGGGGATTTTGTAACCTCGATATCAATCAATATGAACTTGATGCTACCACTGAGGAGAATGAGCGCGCTGTTCTCGGGGAGGAGGATTGGGTTCTGCCATTCAAGGGGCTCTCGCGTCATAAGGTCGTCCTTCTTCGCCTGATACTGCACCTCGCAATGCTCCTCGAAAGGCAATGGAATCACCACAGCAAACACCCCGTTCGATGTCGATATCGAGCCTTCTTTGAGCCAGCAAGTATCTCGCAAGTGGGGCCTGGCAATGGCGAGCTTTCTGTTGTGCAGCCACTGTAGTACTTTAGGTATCTTTATTGCTTGTTAGGAAGGGCTCCAGATATGGTGTTTACACATACGTACATATTGTATTCTAAATTCTGCCAGTATTTGTTCATGTAGTTTGGTCGTCGAGCATTGGTGTAGTTCTCCTCCAACCTTATGTTCGTTTCGCTTCCAGTTCTCGTTGCACTTCCCAGCCTGTTCCACTAAATATCTCAGGCGGTTCTCGTGTGCCGTCGCCTTTGGCAGCTCTACTCCTGGTAATCGTAGTATGTCCATTTGAAACGTCGTGTAGCGAGATTTCTACCAAAGTTGTTGTGATACTTAAAGCGTAGCATTCGAGAAACGTGACGAGTGGCGGAGGGCGAGTCGCTATTTATAGCATATTCCAGGCTATTGATTCCCTGGAATAGGCAATAGCTAGTTGGACACATACTTCGCCGCACTATGTGGGAAGATTCATGGTTCATGCACGTGTGTTTCCATTATGCTAGTGACCCTGAATAGCCGTGCTCCGATTACGTCATCTAAATACATAAGGGAGGAGAAACAATATTCCGGCCATTACAGCACAGCACCGGAAGTAAGCGACATTAGACTTAGGTACACGCCTCAATAAGTGCCTATTTCGAGTCAGTTATGCAATAGGGAAATAGTAAGAAAGATACCTTACTTGTTACTCTCCTATTCGAATATGGTTTTCCCAATTGGAGAATCCGAAGGTGTCAATGTGCTCACATCTATGTGTTCCTTCTGCCCGTTTGCAGTTTGGTCCTTGGTTGAATCGGGTCCAGTATCAGACGGACCCTTAGCCTAATCGGGATTTTCTTGTCAGTTGGATCACTAGCAGTTTGTTGAAGGTACTCACAGGGGGTGGAGGCGGAGGTGCTGACTTATTGGATTCTTTGTCGGACTGGTTGTTGGGCTTCTCGTTGTTCGGCATGGTGACCAAGAGGCGGAAAGTGCCTGAGAAAAGGTTAGAGCGCATTCCATTGGAGAAGTAAACACGCCAATGGGTGTTGTGCATCGTAAAAGAGACGAGACTGACAACCAAAAATAAAGGAATATCAGTCCTTGACGAGGTCTGATTGGCTTGTCGTGAGGTCGCCTAGATGTATCGTGATCGTTGAAGGACAGTCAGGAAGGCTTGTGAGATCTGAGCTGAAACAACACAATGGGATAGAAATACGTCAATATTCAATGAGGCAGACAACTTGCGAGCATTGATTAACTTCCCTGACCTGGAGGCTTTTGGGCAGATAAAGAGGAACTGTTGCTCTTCTTATATATCACGACCGGTTCATCTAGTACTCAACCGTCCAAGATAAATCTGCCTATATATAGGATAGCTGCAACCTCGTCTCTTCTAGTTTAACCTGCATCTTGATATAGACAAGATCGAATGTGTCTCGTCAGGGGTAGTGGTTCCATGAATGAACTTCTGACGTGGTCAGCGTTGCGCTAAGGCAACTCACGGCCGCGGCCACCCTTCACTCGATTGCATGCATATTGGCTGTATCCTTGTCCTCGAAGTCAACATACAGTAAGCTTCCTAGAATGAATTACTGCGGAAGGTACAATTCTCCCACTCAGGGCAAGCCATTGGTTGAACATATTGGTCAATTCGGCCCCGAATATCCCACCCCAAGTCCGGCCAAGCTGCATGTATGGCCGCCAGTAGTTTCGAATATGTTCCAGTCCAGGTTTAATGCTGTCTCCTCTTTGTTAAATGCGAGAAGATCTCAACCAAGTCGTATGCAGGTTGACCGCGACCTCGTTCGTGCTACGTTGACCTACAGCAACTAGTCAAGGACCAAACTGGCCGCTCCAATTCCGTCAAGGGCAGGCGATGATGAGGGGGCAATTAGCCATACAGAAGTATTCCATTCTATTCTAGTTTGTCTCTGATGCTGGCGACCTAGATACCGTCGCCAAACAATACCTGAAGTCGTGCAACCAGGGTTGATGTCAGGAACTTCTGACGTGGCCACCATTGCGCTAAGGCAACTGCACGGCCACGGCTACCCTTCACTTCGATTGCATGCTTATATCCTTGTCCTCCAAGTCAAGGTACGAGTAAGCTTCCTGAGAATGCGTTACTTCGGAAAGCATCACGACTCTCCCACTCGGGGCAAGCCATTCATTGAATATATTGGTCAATTCAACCCCTACTCTCTCATCCCAAGTCTGGCCAAGCCGCATGTATGGCCGTTCGGTATTTTCTATTGCGTTCCAGCCCAGGTTTCACATACAAGAGCCAAGCAAGATCTGAAGGTGTACCGTGTAATTCTGATAGCCGTAGCCCCCGGACACATGTACTTGAATACATGCATATTGCCGCAAGGCTAAACACCTAAATCTCATCTGGCAGCATTGCCATTCCGGCTATTGAGCCGCATCCTCGCAGCCCATGATGTAGCTTAGCTAGTTATAATGCTCCTAGCTAATGCCCTCATTGCCATTCTGACTATTCAGCCACATCCTTGCAGGTCGTGATGCAGGTAAGCTAGACACAATGTTCCTAGCACATCCTTGCAGCCCATGATGTAGCTTAGCTAGTTACAATGCTCCTAGCTAATACCCTCATTGCCATTCTGACTATTCAGCCACATCCTTGCAGGTCGTGATGCAGGTAAGCTAGACACAATGTCCCTAGCTGAAGCTCTTGAAACACCCCTGTCAGTTCAGTGGCATCCATGCTTTATTAATAATCAAAGCCCAACCCCCAAATCGCTTTCGTGTGCAAAGCATACCCCATTCGGACTGACACATTCCCGAGGGTAGGATTCATCACCGGCCACGAGGAACCGATGGACCATGACTTATTACCTCAGCAGACCAAAAAGGAGTAAACCGCACAATTGTTCCCCAACAGTATGGCTCCGTGCTCGGCAAAACAGCATATTGTCTCACCAGACATGGCTCGATTTAAGCGGGGTATTGTAGAATGCGAAACTATAAAAACTTCAGTAAATTATCAGTACTGACCTGTTCTGACTTGTTATCTGTTGTATCCATGCCTAACCTTGACGGCTTTACCGAACCATCTGTGAGATACGATTTAGCCCCAGCTTCTTGTTGATAAGCTAACCAGATATCAGACGAGCCATACAATGTGTGAAACATTCACCAAATTTTTTTCATGTGGATGCTCTACAGGGGAGCGGGGGCCCACTTACAATGCAAACAATGTCCCCTGCGATGGAACCTGTGCAAATGTACTTTACAATGAGGCTAGAGACTACACGGTGGCATACAAATGTGAGACGCACTCTCTGCCAAGCCCGCCTACAAGCTCCGATATCAGCTCCTCGGATACTTCCGAAGAATAACTGCTGGGGTTATTTTTGCAGGACTATAATGGGGAGTGGGTATTGTGCAGCACAGTGAATTAACTTAAATATCTTGTGCTTCATCTCTCATTGATTTTATGCCTTGCACCGCCCACTATACAGTCACGTGAACAGCCTACAAACAGCCCACAAACAGCCCACAAACAGCCCACAAACTTACCCCGCTATCTATACTCTTTAACTACACAGCCTGCTCTCTTATTATGGCCCAACAACTCCCTGATCCTCAAACGCCTGGGAGATTTCTAATCCGATATCGACGAAAAAGTCCAGATAGGACTCCTGATGAAGATTTAATTATAAATCTTTGCAATAAGCAACAGCTAGACAACAAACACATTGACCACATCGGTACCTCTATAACAGAACGGCATATCCATATTGTATTTGATTATAGAAACCCAGATCATAAGGATGTTCAAATTTATGCCTTTAAAAAAAGTGGAACAAGGATTTCTCTACCCACCGATCTGGAGAAATTAGTCAATACACGAGTACAGGCATGGCTCTCACGCAACCAGAAGCTTCCAATCATAGAAGAGGTAACAAGTCTTCTGAGTATTTATCCGATCTAATCTCACTTTTTACTATAGATATTTCCTCTTGGGTCTTCAGATCCACGCGCCCCGCACAATCTTGTTAAAACAATTGGCAGTACAGTCCCTGAAGACCTTTAGGGGTAAGCCAGAGAATTAAGGGTGATGGAGTTTTCACGTCTTAAATAATAACCATGTGATATATAACTATTCCCAACAGGTTACTGTCTCCGGTTTTGGAGTTTGGGAAGCTTGGGATAAAACTCTTTATCATCTTGAAGGCATGCGGCGTATACGGCAGTATGTAGCGGTACCAAGAACACGATGTTCCTTTATCGAAACCTATAATAATGCTACATTAGGATGAAGATGGATCAAACATAAGTCAAGCTTGAAATTTTTAATCCCAGTAACATTAGTGGCTGGTAAGGTGTGGGACACTAGTCAATTATCATGAAGACAAAATGGCATCAGGCTGGACACATAAGCGTAGAAAGCTTTAGGGTAGGTCAGGCCACTGGATCCTGTGACTGCTTGAGGTCACCTGACAATCCCCGTAAGCCCCTTGGGCGGCTAAACCAACGCGGGGCGTGAATTGGACGATATCCTTTCAACTACTTGGACTATCATGGATCAGGACACATTGAACTGTAGTCTTTGCTTAGTGCGTCTCCCCTCCAGAGACGAACTGCACAGACACCTTATTGTGCATTTTAAATCTCTACAGGTGAGCAAACTGCCGTTCTTTGCGTTCGTATTCTGACAAACCTTATTACAGGATGATATATTTACGGTCGTTGGGCAATTGAGCGGATTTTTAGGAGAAGCATTTACCCACGTGGTAAAACAAGTTTCCAGACCTTTCCAATGTACTGAATGTACTTCTTCTTTCGATAAAAGACAGTACCTTCTACGTCATGGCGCTTCCCGTAGGTGCCAGCCTCATAGGGTTCGGCTTAGTTCTAATAATTTTTATCATAGACCTCCGGAGAATAATAAAGTGTCCTACCTGCTTAAACGAGTTTGGAGATACTTTTAAATTCCTTTACTCATATCAATACACCAAGGACAAAAGGAATGAGCCGGTGCAGATGATATATAGCTCATTGGAAAGGGAGATTGAGGGTAAAATGGGTCAGGCTTCTGAGAATGTTGTCTGTTCGTACACGCGAAAGAGACGCAGAAAAGGTCATAAGGCCGACTCCGCTGGCGCCTTGGACGGCGAATGCGCCGCCATCCCCACGAAATCGCTGAATCCATTTGAAACTGCTCAAACGCAGTTCACTATCCAGGGAGGCACATTACCAACGCCGATACTGGGAGAACCAACGACCATACCGCCTGCACACATGCCATCAAGTTCTCAGACCACCAGCTTGGCTAATAATAATCAGAATGCTTTGCTGCCGCCTTTTGTGGAAGCCACTGAGAGCTTCAGATAATCTCGCTTTGCCTGATCTTGGCCGACCGTTGCCAGCAGCAGAACTAAGTGCTTCCATGTCTTATGGGCAGCCAAGTGATATTACTTCGCTTTTCCAAACAGCAGCTTCACCCTCGTACATACCCTTTTGGGACTATTTTAG
Organism: Clonostachys sp. G952; assembly: GCA_027569935.1. Lineage (NCBI taxonomy): Eukaryota > Fungi > Ascomycota > Sordariomycetes > Hypocreales > Bionectriaceae > Clonostachys > Clonostachys sp. G952. Next base: position 31,407 of record JAPDLB010000078.1, on the reverse strand, counting down.
CAAAGGATATGGGGAGGTTGGAGATTCGGGAGGTGCGATTTAGGGACGCTGGAATTGGGCAAGAAAAAAGGTTATTATATATACTATCTATAATTCAGGGCCACATTATTGTTCGATATATAGCCATACATAGCATACTGATAACCCGCTCTTCATAAGAAACGCCAGCCGCGGATGTGTTATCAAACTAATATAGTTAATAGAATCCGAAAGATCAAAAGACTTAGCAAGTTCACTTACATCCCGCCGCCTTCCATTGATGCATGGATTTCCTTAAAATGTCCCTTAATCTGGGGATACGGTATGAAAAATATGCGGTTCGCCCAAGATGGGGCAATAAATTCGCCCGCTGGAGAACCCTCAGCACATTCTAGCTCCGTACCTTCGCCCCAGATGTACACAGTAATAGGTTGACCTTGACCTTGATGAACCTTTGGATCCAAGGTGAGTGCGAAGTAGCGGATTGGGTCAGCGTTGAGTGTAAGTGTAAAGGCTGGTAATTTTTGAGTGTAGGGCGCTAAAAATTGTTTCAGGTACTGGAGGTTTAGAATCTGATATAGCTGCTGGCCAGTGTTACTTACCTGGTGACAGAAAACAATATCCTTGAAATGTTGATTGAAGCCATCCGTGGTTTTGGCTTCAGGGCCTAATGATGCGAAAAGTTGTCCGATTTCCGGAATGGTCTGGTAGAGAAGCCCGGATTCTTGGAAGGACTTTATAGCTTCTTCAAATGAGGAGAATTGGGAGGCTTCTGGAGCTCGATCATCGGTAGAGATTGACGCCATTGCGCAGCCACGTTAGAGGGAGATGAAGTTGAGATTGTTTGAATTAAGACGACTTCAAATGACGCGGAGTAAGACAGCGCTGTAAAAACTACCCCACCTCATATGGCGTTCATCAGCCACATAATATGCCAAGCCCAAAGTGGGCATTGCAGCCTAATAATAATGTATTAAAGGCGTCTTCTCCCCAATGCTCCAAAATTTCTCCCTGCCCAGCAACTGAAAACAACTCTCAACTGTTATTACAACCTTGTTCAGAAATAAAATCAAGAGTTATCGTGGATCGAGAGTAATACTTTGCACTCTTTTACATCTTAGACTTACGACTAATCATTCACAGAACGATCTTAAAGATGTGCAAGTGGTGTGAGGGCGGCCCAGCTCCAGGTATTAAGCCGAACGGCGATGCCTGTGAGAATTGTGCCCCGAAACAGTGGTGAGTTCAGCCTCCGCCACTTCCATTATTTCCTCCCTTCACTAGTAACAGTTGTATGTTAATGTGCCCCTAGATCGCCAATTCGCTGGTTCATGGGAGGGATATCGGGAGTGTAGCATATTGTACTAGTGGATTACTTAGTATAAAGCACAGCGTCTGAATTTTAGCTTTGAGCCATGAGTGTAATTGTCGGGTCACCTTGAGATGTTCCCACGTGCAGGTAAACAGATGACGTGTCATGAATTATATGCTAGGTAGGGAAGCCTTTGGCTACCGCTGCATTGCAATTCACCGCAAGACGTTAAATTGAAAATTTCAATGCACGAAGCCAATTGCAGCCACGCATCCTTGCAGCCCATGATGCAGCTTAGCTAGAGACAATGCTCCTAGCTGGCCCTCATTGCCATTCCCGCTATTCATCCACACCCTTGCAGCTCATGATGCAGCTTAGCTAGAGACAATGTTCCTAGCTAATGCCCTTGAAATACCCATGTCGGTTCGCTGGCATCCATGCGTTATTAATAATGAAAGCTTCGAACAGGTCGGAGTTAACATCCCGGTTTATCCCGGGTTAGCTGAGTATACGAGCGGAAATGGAGACAGACGAAAAATAGAGCTAGACTGAAAGTGGAAATAGCGTAAACAATGACGATGCGATTTTCTGGGCTTTGCATGTTCGTGAAGTAAATATTGATCAAGCGAAATTATAGGGAAGGGTTGAAATTTAAATATGCTGGTACTCTTTATTTATGTATTTTGCGCACTCATGCCCTCTCACCTAAAATAGAGTGGCCGATTGGTGACCTCAGTTTTCAAGTGGGTGGGTGGGTGTTTATCCCACTAGTGTAGGCCTACACGACGACGTCCCAATAAGTACGGCCAAAAAAAGTACGGCCTTCCCCAGTACCACGTAGCGTGCTGTAGCTACCGTATTTGACAAACACAGAGCCGCGCCCTCGTAATGGCATCAGCTGTTTATCTTATCGTTATCTTATCGTCTGTGGCGGAGCATCAGCATTTCTGAGCCGAGTTGACGTGATGGCACGGGGCAATGTAGGAAAGGCACCCAGATGCTCCCCAGGCAAACTCTGCGCACGGCGACGACGCCACGGTTGCGTTTTTACCTGTTGTTCATCCGCCCTTTGAGGCACGTAGGGCTGACGGCGAGGAGCAGAGCGTTGATGGCTGAGGGGGAAAATGACCAGCATGTTAGCGCTCGCCTACGATCAAACATATCACTAACTGTCTCCCGGTCGATTGACTCATAACTGACCATAACCAACCAACTCCGAACATAGTGGCAGTGTAGGCAGTGCAGGCAGTGCATGCAGCTTGATCAAATCATCACACACAAACGCCACAACCCGTTGTGGCTTCCATGCGTCGGCCCACGCCACTTTGCCAGCTCGTGTGTGCCACCCTGGCACAGACAACCAAATGTTGCACAGCACGAACAGCCTCCCTCAAGAATCGATCCGTCACGGCAGCAGCGGCAAGGCGGAGTTCACGTAGGTAGCCAATGCCTGCCGTAAAAAACAGCACATTCGTAAACTTGATCTAACAACACTTAGCCTGCTGCAGACTGTGAAGATAATCTAACATTTCTGGGGCGTAGGATGGATGACATTGTGACCGGCCACAGATGCAGGCCGCCATGCACGTTGGTCGTGAGCCGCTCAGGCTGCATCAACCCCGCTCGTGCTCTGCAATGTGCTCTCGCGTCGAGCGGGGCAGCTTTCCGATCTCGTCGCAAAGTTAGCCTGGCCACCCCCCCCCCCCTTGATGACTTGCCCAGTATGCTCTATCAAATTGGTTGCGAACAAGAACTGACATCGGCACGACTCCACCGGCACTGCTGCGCCTTGCCGGCCACTCCAGACAGCATTTCAGTTGCGGTTGTCCTTCAAATGTAGTCTCCACGGAGATAGCCCTTCATGGGCCGATTACTGCTCCGTTTAATATGCCTTGCATTAATGACAAAGGTTGGCACGGAACGAAGTCTGCAGTCCTGTGGGCCTTCGCTGCCGCCTAGCAAGGTATCAATTCCGCCATCACCAACATGCATCCCTCTCAAATGCCAGGGAACCAACAGCATTGCCGGAATCGCAACAGGGGGCACGCCCCTGCGTACTGGCGGCGCTTGTAGTTGATTGCTGCCTGGCCCACGAGAATGAACGACGTCAACACGGTTGTGATGAGTGTGCGCATCTGCTCCACTTGGTCATTGGTTGTCTTGTGCAACATGCCCACCTTCGGGGCGATCTCAGTCGAGGCTCGCACCACAGCAGCCATTAGGGACACCCCATCGCATCATGAAGGGTTTCTCCAACATACTGCTGGCCAGCAGGGCTGGCCAGCGGAACTCCGCGATGTGAACTCCAGGGATAAAGTCGGCTGCCGAGATGTCGGCCATCCTTCCACAGTGGGGATGCCACAGCATGTGACCAGTTTGTTGGCATGCTTCGGGGCAAACTATATAAGGGTCAGTGTACGCCATGATTTTCCTTCGTCTTCATTCTCACCATTCCATTCTCCTTTAATCATCTTCAAGAACTCACGAGAAGTTCCCCACCCTGCAACGAACATGGCTGAAAAGTGTGCGCAAGCAGGGTGCGATAGCTGGGCCTTGAGCGGTAGCAAGTACACCGATACCTTTTGAGATCCCCATGAAAAAATATAGATGACATCTAACACGAACGTAGACAAACCTGCTGGCTCTCAGAAAAGACCGAAGACACCCTGCAATCTTGCTGTATGCCAGGTTGAGGAATGCACCCGCGAGAATGCGCAAGATCACAATATTTGAGTCTTCTGAGACCAATCTCGATGCAGCACCATGCCTGAATTTCATGGTGCCTATCGATCCTTGACAGTGTTGTGCAGATTGGCGCCCTTTCTATTTCTTTTGCTGGGGAGGGCTGTTGAGAGTCAGGGTTGGACATCCATTACGCCCTGTTATTAAAGAGAGCAACAATAAATACATATCATAATTCTACAGATTATGTGACTACATGCTAAGTGATGAAGCCGCTTGAAAAATGGATGCTTTTGACTGGTTAACAAAATGATGTATCTCAGTCTGCTAAGGACCTCCGACTCTCCGCCAGTTTTGGGGCTGACTTTGAGGAACTAGTGGTCAAATGGTACGGCTATGGTCTGATCAAAAGCTGTTCAGCACGGCTGGTTATCATTGCACATCAATGTAGAGCTACAGCCTAGAGAAATAGGTCACGCCACCATTGGCGTTGTCTAGGTCTCTTCCAACTCCAACAAGGTGCGAAGTGACTCATCGGAATCCCACCTTTTCAAAGCGCTCTCCTTCCACTGCTCCCATCCCTCATCGCTGGAGTTGAACATCTTCCTGAGGCCAGTGAAAAGCTGTATGAAAGTCTCCTGGCTTGAAAACGAGCCTTCGGGGCCAAGAGCGAAGAAAAGTCTCTGAATCTTTCTCCCTTCAATGACATACTTGCTGAGATCTTCGCGGCCCCTTTCCCGAAAAATCTCGGCCAGCCGTACTTCGTCAGTGGCCAAGTCGTTCAAGCCATCATAGAATTTACCCACCGGCCACATCATACACGGTGAACAGAACGCATGTTCTCTTGAAACCGTCTGTGTCCACTCCCAGTCAATGATTCCAACGATGTCGAAAGAGTCGTTGACCAGTATGTGGTCGCCCTTATCATCAGGATGTTTGAGAAAAAATTGTCCGGTAGACGGAAAGCCTTCATTGATAACATCGAGGCGAAAAAGGTGGGCAAGGTAAGCGTCGACTGATCGAGAAGCCTGAATCTCGCCTCTCGCTATCATGTTTAGATGAGATTCCAGAACACCGCGCGTTCCTTCTAACGAAGAAGAGAATGGGCCTATTGGACCTCCAGATCCCACACGGAAGACTGCCGGATCTGCAAGCGCCTGTATCTGAAGTTCGGTAGGCTCCCCGGCAGAGACGAGTGATCCCATCAAATCGAAGGGGTGTTTCTCAATGTCGAGGAAGACGTCAACCAGCTGCTGCATGATCTTTTCGCGTTGCTCTGGGGTAGCGCTACCCCAGTTCAAAGGCTCTCCATCTAACTTTTCCATCAAAATATATCCAGCTCCAAGAGAGTTGGTTGGATCTGATTCGCATGCCCAATCGAACACTTTGGGGGTTGGAACCTGAGTGTGTTGCTGGAGATACATCATGGTTGCTGCTTCGCTTCGAAGGATGTAGTCGCGGACTTCGCGGGGAGGAGACGAGGTCTTCGTGAGACGGAAGCGCGCGAGCCATTTAACACCATCCTGGAAGGTGACGTCAACATGGCAGTTTTGATTTCCCATCATGGTCGACAAGCTCTTGCGGGTTATTTCAACTTCGCAAGGAATCCCTCCCCTCAAAGTTGATGCGAGGCAGCAAAGCTTGGCGCCGTCAATTTGCCTGCAAAGCTCGTCAAGGTGCCGAGCCTCTGAGGCACTGTAGAGAGCGCAGTATGAGTCCCAATCGTCCTGCCGTTATCAGCATACGCTCAAGCACCCAGATGTATTTACTTAGGCTATTCACACCTCTGGCGATGGGCATTCATGCCATGGTTTTTTAATATGAGTGCCGCAGAGGTGTTTGTCACAGAGCAAGCAGTCGCCTGCCCTTTGGACGGCTGGCTGCCGACAACTGTCCCATTCGCAAAGCCACAGAGGCATTGTGAAATATGCACTTTGAAAGCTCCGTGTTTGGTGGACAATTATTCCCGGGCTGGTGGCTATCGACAAGGACAGACGGAACGACTCGCACATTTATACTTGCTGGTGTGCCTTGTGTTCTGTGCTCGGGCACCAACACAATGCTTAGCGCGTGTTACATAAAGGTGGGGATATTTCATACATTCACCCCGCTGACTGAGATGGCGCCTGACCGCTGCCTCGAGCGAGCCATTTTCGGAGAGAACCGTGACCTCAACCTCAGTCCAGTCACTACATTGCACGACTGTTGAAAGTTACACGGCCATGCTGCTTATGTAGCAGCAAGTCTGAAAAATCCGAAGTTGATTTTTTACTAGGCAACGCCGCTGTCTGTATTTTGGCCTCTCACCAAGCAGACTCACTGCCACAGTGAATGAGCCTCAGTATATTCAGCACGGACAATTTTGTAACTGTTTAGAAGCTGATGGACGCGACGTACCATTTATACCCGGTGAGCGGAGAACACCTAAAGCATCGGCGTCTCTCGACGAGACGATCCGGCTCCGTTCGCGGGGAGGCTCCAGTGGTGAGGTTGCCATCTTGTGAAATCATGATGTTTGCCGGCCCAGGGTCCGCATGATAAAAGCGAAAGGGCAGTTTAATGTCCGGGGAGGGTTCAGTCGAGATGTTTGCTATTTAGGCCCGGAAGGGCCTCTAACGATAATAGTCCAAAGATCAGTTGACAACCCACGATCTCGGGCACGATCAGTCCCGCCTACGCAGATCGCGCCACTAAAGCGGGGTAGCCTCAACTCCCTCCCTGCTTTCACGCAGACGAATGGCCCATATGCAGATGTCCCCACGCAACTGCATCGTCCTGCTGCCCGCAACCATCTTGTGTACCTTGATTGGCTCTCCAGTTGCGGAAACAACGATCTGTTGCCCGTCATCCACCGAACATGCTCCGCCACCGATGGAGTTCGTTTGCGGTTGCATCATCTTAGGTCCCTATGTGAACAATCTGGGACAACTAGTGCATTTAGAAAGCGGTCGTTGCGCAAAAAGTCTCCGGTATGGCCTTGAATAGTAGGTAGATAGGAACCTTGGGAATTTAGAGATTGGGCGTATTTGTCATGACTAGGCGTAGTGATTGGGGTGCTAGAAGTCGGCAGTCTGCTCTAGTGAGCTACATGGGATCGCTCACGCAGTCTTCTCTAAGCAGACGCCTATACACGGAATTCGCCCGTGAATACCGCCCTCGCCATCGAAAGATCCTGATCAAAGGCTCGGGCGTGCTGAGTTCGCTTATGCAAGCCCTCTGATTTATTCCTGGTATCATCTCCATGTGTTCTTACTCGCTTATTGGGCACCAACGGTTCCAAAGGAAGTCGAGGCAGCTTCAATAACGCAGCCCGTTCAAAGTCAACCCACATCACCCCATTGGTCTCTGGATTAAACAACATATTCTCGATACGGGCATCCTTATGCGCCACTCCCTTTCGATGCATTGCCTGTAGCGAGCGAACAGCTGCGTTCTGCAGTGACTTGTTCTCATCAGCAAGTTCAGCCTTGTCTAACCTGTGCCCTCCCCATGACAAAAATGTCATGTGTACCACATAAACTCGGAAGTCGTAGTAGTATATCTTATTCATGGATTGGAGATCGATGGCACCAAGGAACACGGGTACGTTGATGCCTTGAATCTGCCGAAGACGCCGATAAATGGCAGCTTCGTGCTTAAGGTCCTTGATGAATGCTCGCACAGTACCCTTGCAGACGAAGGTATATCCGTACACAAGCAGGGTCACCTTGAAGAGCACACCGCGGGCGCCTCCCAAGTGCAGCGGCGTTATGCCATCATCCAGTGACTGCTTCAGCTGCTTCTGAAGAAGCTGGAGCCATGCATTATGATCGACGGGATGACTATGGGCGTCGGTCACGCAATGCTGCCTAGCATGGAGCTTGACGTTCGGGCATTTTAAATCAAGCAATTCGCCTCTGACTAGACCGAGAAGGCATCGTTGTGTACAGTACTGTCGTCCTTGTTCGCCGCCTCCCCGCGGTCGTTGAGCTAAGCGCTGACTGCGCCGGGTACCCTGTCCCCCATCACTCCTTCGTTCGGTCGGAGAAGGTGTATCGGGAATATTGGGTGCTGACTCGTCATCAGATGATTCTGGTGATTCTCTCCTTGGTATGTCTCTGGCGGGTTCGTCTTGGCTAGGAGGATAGCGTCTTTCTGCACGAAAGGGGTACGGCGATCGGTCCACGTCCGAATATGTTGTAGGCGCGTAACCAGAGGAGCCGTCTGGCACTGACCGCTCGTTTGGCGGAATTGACCTAAGAGTCGTCTCAAAGTCTTCTGCCCATCTTTTTGAACGTTCAATGGCCACCTCACGTTCCGCTTGCCCATGCCCACGTCGCTGCGAGGCGAGAGCCATCAGGCTGAACGCCAAGTACTGGCCAACGGCTGTGCATGACTGAAAGTGGTCTAGATGTGCTGAAACCTCTGGGCCGGGTTCTGCAAGGTGGTAGTAGAGTGTTTCGGGTTCGTGCCAGTCAACTCTGAGGAAAACCATTGTCTCGCCGGTAGTCAGAACACCATACTCGAGTCCACCTTCAATCATATAATGATACGTCTGGGTTATTGCGGAAGCCGTCAGCCTCTCTGCGTGATACTGGAAGAGCGCATCTGGATCCACAGAGGTGGGAATAGTCTTTCGATTGACAACGTCTTTGTAAACATCCATCGGTCGTAGACCGGCGCGAAGATGCGAAGCGGTCAGTTTGTGAGGGGCCTTGTACTCTATGATGTAGATCATGGTGCGCGAGTTCGGAAGGCGAGCATCCTCGGATCGATACACACAAATCTGATCCGGCCGGAGCTGATGAAGGTCTAATCCATGACCTGGCGTTCTCGGTGGCGTCGATGGGGTCTGCTCGACGACTTCCTCGGAGACATCGCTGATAGCATGAGGATGATTCTCAAAGACGATGCCATTTCCGAGATCAAATTCATTCTTGGTTACCTCGACCTCTTTAAGCTGATCCAAGATGCATCGAACTGGATCCTCGACGCTATTATGTTGAAAGTACTCGAGTGTTTTTTCGTTCGCTACCGACCGTAGGGAAATTCTATTGCCCAGCCCAGCCAAGAAGCTCCGGCTCTCAAAGGCACGGCGCTCTGTGGGGAAGGTGGCAAGGAGGGCGCCAAAGGTGATTCTTTGTAACTCGAGAAAGCCCGACCAAGGTCGTAACTTTGTTGGGCAGAGTTTGTTGCGAGGGTTGGTGATTGAACCCCGGGATGACAGGTCCCGGTTAGTCTCCACGTTCAACCGTGAGAAGACAAGGTTGTGACAGGCTGCAATGTACTCGCTCAGAGTGGTTGGCAGGGTCTGCTCCTCTGCTTCGTCGGCACGTCGTTGCTCTTCGTCGGCGCGTCGTTGTTCTTCGTCGGCGCGTCGTCGTTCGTCTTCTTGATTCCTCTCTGCTTCGTCGGCGCGTCGTCGTTCGTCTTCTTGATTCCTCTCTGCTTCGTCGGCGCGTCGTCGTTCGTCTTCTTGATTCCTCTCTGCTTCGTCGGCGCGTCGTCGTTCTTCGTCAGCGCGGCGTCGCTCCTCATTCGCACGTTCTTCAGCCTCTCTCAGGAGCCTCTCCAGTTCCTCGATACTCTTTGGCTTATCCATAACGTATATGATTAGTTCAGGATGTATTCACACAGGGTGGAACGTGATTGATTGCCTAATAAATATAGCTCAGGAGCCTAGCTTGCCAGAGCCCATTCGTATTGTGGCTTGAACTGTGGCTGAGCTTGGATCTGACACGTGATCGAGTCTCTGTGGATGGCTGGGCCGTGCCCAGCAAGTTTCGGGGGGCATCGCCTAGCTGTTGATTCCTTCGGTTCGCCCATTGCGTTACTTGCTGAAGAGGAAAATCACTCTTGGCAGAAACAACAGCTAGGATGATGCTGCGTGGTCGCTTCTGTAGGCAGGCACATTGATCTGTTCGATCATGGACTCTTGACGCGCAAGCTCGAGAACCATTGACCGATCGTGGAAAGGTAAAGTCCCAAGCTGGGTCAAATACTGTCTCGGGGATAGCGCACAGGATACTTACTGGCGAATGGTTATGGGGTATCCGTAGGTTGAACGGCACAGAGTATCCATTTGCAACAGTATGAGCAGTATCGATCTGAAAATTACCAGTGCAGGGCATTATGTGTAGTATGAATAATACCAGTACAGGGTACCTATCTGCAATAGTACGAATAAGACTAGTATGAACAGCACCAATACAGGCAATCTAGCTGTAGTACTACGAGCTGGATCAATATGAATAGTAACAGTACAGGGTATCTACATGTAGTAGTATGCATGGTACTAGTATGTGGCATCCATCTGCAACAGTACGGATTATACCAGTACAGGGTATCTGCCTGAAATCTATTTATATACTCTTATTATGAATTTATTATTATATATAAGTATTATATAGTATACTCTACTTTTTCTAACTAATTACTAAAGGATTATCAGGATCTTATAATAATCCTAATAATCCAGAATAAAGAATTATTATTAACCCTTAATAATCTATTAATATATATATATATTTATTTTATTAAATAGAATACTCTTTCAGATAATTATTAATATAATTATCTATATATCTATTATTACTAGCTCTATAATACTTATATATTAATAGTAACTTATATTATATAGTTTATAATAATCTAATTATACTATTTAGAATAATATCTAATTAGTTAACTCTAATTTACTCTAGACCTCTATTTAGTATAAGTTATCTAATTATTATATATTAATAACTCTTATTCAGCTAATTACTTTATCTTAATTACTATATAATAATAGAAAGATATTATAATTATCTTAAGTATCTCTACTTAGTAAAATAATATCTAAGAAATACTTACTATCTAGTAAATTATTAAATAATTTATACTTTAAATTAAAAATCTTAAAAAAAGGAATATTATAATTAAAATTAAAAAAAATTAAAGAGAAGTTATTTAATCTATATTTCTAGAACTCTTTAATAGAAATATTCAGAAGATTAATAGATTTAAAATCTAACTCTAAGCTTATTTTAAGTTTTTCCCTATTAAACTTAAAGCTAATAAGAATAAGATTAGGTTTATAAGAATATATCTTACTAGTATTATAAAATACTAGTTCTAGATATATCTCTATAATTAGTATAAGAACTCTTATAAACTAGAAATATAAAATTAGGAGATTATTAATATTCTTACTAATTATAATAATTTTATTATTATTTTTATTTTTATATTTAGTAAAATAGATTATAAATAATAAATAATTAAGAAACTTAAGGAACTTAGATAAATAAAAGCTATCTTAGAATATACTATAAAATTTAGGGAGATTATATTTTAGCTAGACTAGGATAATATACCCTTTAAAGCTATATTCTATAATAAGCTAAAGAATAAAGTTAAAGATTAACTTTTTAAACTTAATAAGCTAGAAGAACTTTTAGAATATATAGCTATTATAATATAAATTAATAACTATTTCTTTAAATAAAAGTAATAAAAAGAGAGAGAATATAGTAGTTAGAACTATATTAAACTAAGTAATAAATCTAACTATAGAATATAATAAGCTCTACTACTATCTATAGCTATTAGGACTTATATAGGATCTATAGAGCTAGGAGCTATAGAAAAATATAAATATTATAATTATAATAAGATTAGATATATCTTACTATAATACTTAAAATTAAAAAAGCAGAAGAACTAGAAATCTACTAAGAAAGATAAAAAATAGTTAGGAGTAATTAGAAAAATTAAAATTCTTAGGATAATTAGAAAGATTACTTAGAAAGAAATCCTAAATAATATTTAGATTTCTAAATTTTCTAAGAAATATATACTACCCTTTTATAAGATATTAGAAAACTCTAAGGATTAGAATAATAAAATAATAATAAAAAATTAAAAATAAATTAAAAGAATATTTAAAGATCTTAAAATAAAATATAAAAATAGATAAATAGATCTAGAATATAAACTACTTATAATATATAAGATAGTATTTAGATATAATAATAAGTTTATTAAATATATACTAGAAGAAGAAAGATAATATATATAGATAAAAAATATAATATAAGGAGAATATAAAGAAATCTATATTTATTATTAATAAAAAATTAAAAAATAGGATCTAATTATAGTAGAAGTATTTATAGTCTATAGATAAAGAACTATAGATACTATCTAATATCTAAATAGCTTATATAAGTTATCTAGAAGTTAGAAAAATACTCTAAGAATTAAGTATTATAAAGAATTATAATTAATATATTATAATATTTTCTATACTATCTATTAGTAATAGAAAATTAGAAATAATATTTTCCTATAGCTATATAAAAATATACTATCTAGATATATTAATAAGGAAATATTATACTTTATAAATAAACTACTTAATATTAATTAGTACTCTATCTTTAAATAAAATCTTTAAAAATACTCTAGGGAATATAAAGCTAATAAAATACTAACTAAGATATATAAAGAATAATAATATAAGATTTATAAGAATAAAAAAATTAAATTATAGTATAAATAAAAAACCTAAAAAAATTAAACTATTTATAGCTATAAAGAGTATATTAAATAATATTATAATTAGAAGTACTCTAATTATTTATATATTAAGTAACTAGTACTTAATCTAGTAAAAAATAGAGATAATAATAAGAACCTTATTAAATAAATACTTAAATAGTATTAAATTTAAAAAGAAATAGAATACTAATATTAAGAATAAACTATAATAGTATTATTAATAGAAAATAAAAAATCTAATAAAGAATTAGTAATTATCTCTATAAATAAATAAGAATAAATTATAAACTATTTTTATAAAGAAATTATATTCTCTAAAGAATAGAATAAATATAATAAATAACTAAGAAAATTCTAATAATATATTTTAGAATATATAGATATATTTAAAATACTAAAAGAACTTTTAAAATAAATATTAAAATATAATAATAAGTATAATATACTTAAGGAATAAATTAATTAAATAAAAAATAATCTAAACTATTTATAATAAGATTATAGTATAGTATAATATTAATAATAGATTAGAGAACCCTAGGAATAATAGAAGTTAGAAGCTCTATATATATTCTTATAGAAATAGAGATTAAGAGAAACTAATTTATAGTATTTATTAATTATAAAATATAGGAAAATTATATCTTACTAGTAGTAATTAACTAACTCTATTTATTATAAAAAAAAAAAAGAAATCTATATAATAATTAATATAGAAAGCTTAAAATTTAAATATAATAATAGAATTATTAATTTAGAAACTAATTATTTTATAATTAAAATCTAAAGAAAGAAATTTAATATTATATATAATTTAATACTATTAGAAAGCTATAATATTATATTAGAGCTACTATAGTTATAAGATATAAACCTACTAATTAATTAGTATATTAGCTATATAGAATAATAATACTTTTCTAAATATTTAAATTAGAATTAATAGAAATTAAAATTTTATTAGATATTAGAAAAATATATTTATTTTTTAATATTTAAAAATATTACTATAAAAAATAATAATAACTTATAATAATAAATAAATATAGTAGTTATAGTTTTAATAGTATTATAATCTAGAACTATAAGAAACTTATTATAATAAGAACTAAGATAAATAATATAAATCTTAGATTAAATATAGAAATAAGAATTACTTTTAGATATAGATTTAGTACTAATTAATTAGAAATAGTTAATAAAAGAATAATAATAAAAATATAAAGTTAAATATAATTAATAGTAAAAAAAATAGAAAAACTATTCTTAGAATTATTTAATATTAAAATCTAAGAATAGAGCTAAATAAATAATTAATAAAAGATATAATAGAATAAGAAAAAAGATATTTAGTATAAATATATTAAAATAGAGTATTTAAAGGAAGAAAAATAGCTAAAGAATATTCTAATAGAATATAGAGTTTATAATAAACTATTTAAAAAAACTTTTAAAACTAGTTTATTAGAATATAACTAGTAGGATTATAAGATCTTTATTATTAATAAAAAAAAACTAACTTTTTATAAACTTTATAATTTTATAGAATTTTAACTATAAATACTTTATAAATATATTAATAATATATTAATAAAAAACTATATATAATTATTAATTTTATTTATAGAATATTCTATAATATTTATATTAAAGAAAAATAATAAACTCTATTTAATTATTAATTATTAATAGTTAAATAAGATTATATATAAAGATAGAATATTTTTACTATTAATTATAAAACTTAGAGATTAATTATAAAGGAAATAATAGTTTATTATACTAGATCTAAAGAGAGTTTATAATCTAATATAAATTAAAAAAGAAAATAAATAGAAAATAGTATTTAGAATAAAGTTTAGTTTCTATAAATATCTTATAATACTTTTTAAATTAATAAATATATTTATAATATTTTAATAAATAATTAATTAAATACTTTAGAAGTATTTTAATATCTTTATAGTTATTTACTTTAATAATATTTTAATTTTCTTAGATAATCTAGAAATATATAAGGAATATATATATAAGATCTTAAAGAAATTAGAAAATATAAAATTCTTAATAGAATTAGAGAAAAGTTATTTCTATATATAAAAAATTAACTTTCTAAAATATATTATTTAATCTAATAAAATATAAATAGAATAAAATAAAATTACTATAATTAAAAACTAGGAAATATTAAAAATTATTAAGAAAGTATAAATTTTCCTTAGTTTTACTAACTACTACTAGTAATTTATTAAAGATTATAAAAAAATTATTATATTTTTATATAATATTATAAAAAAGAAAATAGAATTCTAATAGAAAGATAGATAATAAAAGATATTTAATAAAATTAAGAACTAAATATTTTTAAAATCTATATTATAGATATTTAATTCTATAAAAGAAATAGAATTTAAAACTAATACTTTAGATTTTATAATTAGTATATAAATTAACTAAAGAAATAATAGAGAAATACTATACTCTATAGTATTTTTCTTAAAGAAACTATATAGTATAGAACTTAATTACTCTATCTATAATAAAGAATTTATAGCTATTATATATATATTTAAAGAATTTAAATACTACTATTTAGAAATAATATATAAAATTAAAATATATATAGATTATAAGAATATTTAATATTTTATTATAATCTAGTAATTTAATAGAAGATAAATCTATTATACTAAATACTTATTTTAATTTATTTATAAAATAATATATTAAAAAGAATTAGAAAATAAAAAGATTAATATTTTTAACTATAAATTAGAATATAAATAAATTATATTTAAAATAAATAAATAATTATTTATTATAAATAATAAAGAATATTTAGTATAGAAAATCTTAGGAGTTATACTTAAGGAAATAATATATATTAAAATCTAGATAAATACTATTTCTAGTTTAGAAAAATTATAATAGAAAGTAAGAATAATACTTATTAAAGAAATCTATAAATATTTACTTTTAAATTATTAAGAAATTAAAAAAATATTTAATAGAATTAAATAATATTATAATTATTTAGATCTATAAAGAGAAATATAAACTATAGTTTTAGAATATAATATATATATATAAATTAAATCTATATAATATAAACTATATAGAGAACTTAAACTAGTTTTAATATTAGAATAACTATAGTAATTAATATTTTTTAATTATATTATTAAACTATTAAAATCTAAAGAACTTATAATAGAAATAGAATATAATAGTATTTTAATAGTTATTAATAGATTTATAAAGTATAAATACTTTATTCTATATAAAAAAGTAAGCTTTATAGAAAATCTTATATATTAGTTTTTATAATATATAGTTAATTACTATAAATTATTTAATAAGATAATATTAAATAGAGAAATAATATTTATTTCTAAGTTTTAGTAATTATTTATAGTATAAATAGATATAAAATATAAGCTTTTAATAGCTTATTATTTATAAAGTAATAATTAAATAGAATATTTAAATTAAACTCTAGAATAATATTTATAAATATATATTAATTATAAATAAAATAATTAGATATAACTATTATTAATAATATAAATTATATATAATAGTTTAGTATAAGAATTAATCTAATTATTATTAATATATATAA
Organism: Clonostachys sp. G952; assembly: GCA_027569935.1. NCBI lineage: Eukaryota > Fungi > Ascomycota > Sordariomycetes > Hypocreales > Bionectriaceae > Clonostachys > Clonostachys sp. G952. The sequence goes on along the minus strand of JAPDLB010000078.1, from coordinate 15,289 downwards.
ACTATAGCTATAAATCTGAATTTTAGAATTAATTAGAATTTAAAGAATTAGATATACTAGTTATTATACTTATAAAAAAAATCTTATACTTATTATATATTAAAATAAAAATAGAATTAGAATTTCTCTAGAAAAGAATAAAAAAATATTATAATAAAATAAAATTAAAAAAACTAATTTTAAAAAAAGAAAATAAAATCTATTTACTTTATAAAAATATTATAATAATAAAACTAAATAATAAATTAGATTATAAAAAACTTAAACTATTTAAAATTATTAAGAAAAAATTAGATACTAACTATAAATTCTTACTACTAGATATAATATATATCTATCTAGTTTTTTATATTTTATTACTTAAAAAAGTATTAAAAAATACTTTAAATTAAAATTATCTAATTAAAATCTATAAAGAGAAATATAAACTAGAAAAAATTCTAAAAAAAGAAATTAAAAATAAATAAATATTCTATTTAATTAAATAGAAAAAATATACTAATTAAGATAATATATAAGAACTTATTAAGTATTTAAAGAATTATTAATAGCTTATTTAATAATATTATTAGAATTAGAAATACTTATTCTAATAAACTAAAAAGAGAATAATTTTATACTCTTTTAAAGAAATATTAAATTAATCTTAATCTCTAAAAATATAAACTTAAATAAAGAAATAGAAGATAATAGAGTAATCTACTTCTAGATAATCTCTTTTACCTCTTTTTACTTAATATACTTAAGCTCCTTAATACTATTAATACTATAGAATACTATTTATATTATTTTATCTAACTATAATTTCTTTTATTAATAAAGATATTAAATCTTTATATTTATATAATAATATTTCTTCTTTATTATCTTAAGTTCAGACTTTAGTTTATTATATTAATTAGTAATTTATTATAACTAATTTAGTATTAAACTTTAGATATTATAATATAGTTAATTATTCTTAATATAGTAAAAATAATAAAATAATAAACCCTTAGAACTAAAATACTTATAATTATATAACTTATAATAGTTATACTCTATTTTTATTATAGAAGAATTAAGTAGAATAGTATTAATAAGAGTATTATACTAAAGGGTTTTTAGATAAAGAGATTTCTATATATAGTTAGATATTATTATAGATTACTATAAAAATATAAAATTAAGTTAGAAAAAAACTTACTAATAAGCTATAAAATATAATCTTAAAAATATAACTAATAGAGAGAGAATTTTATATTATAAATTTATTATTATATATAAATATTATATAGTATATTCTACTTTTTCTAACTAATTACTAAAGAATTATTAGAATTTTATAATAATCCTAATAATTTAGAATAAAAAATTATTACTAATCCTTAATAATCTATTAGTATATATATATATTTATTTTATTAGATAGAATACTCTTTTAGATAGTTATTAATATAATTATCTATATATCTATTATTACTAGCTCTATAATACTTATATATTAATAGTAACTTATATTATATAGTCTATAATAATCTGATTATACTACTTAGAATAATATCTAATTAGTTAACCCTAATTTACCCTAGACTTCTATTCAGTATAAGTTATCTAACTATTATAACTCTACTATTTATTTATAGATTACTAAAATCTTAATCTCCTTCTATCTCTTAAAGGCTTTAAATTACTAATCTACTCTATTTAATATTAGATCTTAATATTCTCTAAGGTAATTTCTTTAAATTTATTATCTACTAATTTTAATTTTAATTATATTAAAACTTCTCCTAATATTAGCTCTTACTAATAAATTAAATAATATTCTTATTTAAAATAAGTTAATAATACTATTACTAAATCTATTCTACTTTTTTAACTAGTAATCTCTTCTATTTAATAAACCCTATAATATAATAGTTAGATAACTTATACTAAATAGAGATCTAGGATAAGTTAGAGTTAAACTAATTAGATATTATTCTGAGTAGTATAATCAGATTATTATAAGCTATATAATATAAATTACTATTAATATATAAGTATTATAAAGCTAGTAATAATAGATATATAAATAGTTATATTAATAACTATCTAAAAGAGTATCTCTATCTAATAGAATAAATATATATATATACTAATTATAGAGTATAAGAAATATACTACTCCTAGTAATCCAGCTTTATTCTATAATAGAAATATATTACTCCTATTATTTCTATCTTTCAGACTATAGGGTATATATAACTATATAGCCTATTATAGAGATCTTTATTTATAATATAATACTCTCTCTCTATTAGTTTTATTCTTAAGATCCTATATAATTCTTAGTAAGTTCTCCTTCTTTTATATAAAATAGCTATATTATAATATTTATTATATCTAACTATATTTAAAAACCAGTATATCCTAAGACTTATAAATAAGTTCTTCTTACTTCTACTATTTAAATATTTAGTCTTCTAGCTAATATACTATATACTCTATATTTTAAGATAAAAAAAAAGTATTTTATTCTCTTAGATAGAAAGTTATCCTAATATAATAAGTATATATAAAATAATTATTATTATAATAGAGTACTAGTTATATCTAACTATATATATTCCTCCTATATATCCTGTTTATATTCTTCTAATTCTTATTCTAATAGAAAAATTAATAATATAGTAGAAAAAACTAACTAAAGAAGAATCTAATATAGATAAAAAGATCCTTCTTTTATATTAATAAATAACTTAATTCCAGAGTAATTTATCTATTACTTTAGAATATATTTAGTATATTTATAAGATATATAGATATATTAAGAGTAAGGTATAATAGGAGATTTAGTATAGTCTTTAAGAGCTTAATAAGGAAGAGTAGCTATTTTCTAATCAGACTCTTAACTTTCTTAAGATTTCTAAGTAATATACTCTAGAGGAAGTTTAATTTTTAGGAATTACTTCTAAAACAGATTTAAATTTATTAGATTTTAAAAAGGATTTTTCTAATCTAGTTTCTCTCTTTCTTTTTAGTAGAACTAGTAAATTAAATATTAATACTTCTTTAGATATTTAATAGATTTCTATATATTATTATTATCTATATACTCTTTCTATTTAATTAGATAGAATATTTATCTATTTCTAATTTTTTTCTATAGAATTTTCTTTAGTTTATACTCTTCTTTATAAATCTTAATTAGATAATTCTAATCTAAAGTATTTTCTAATATTTTTTTAAGTAATAAAATATAAAAAACTAGATAGATATATATTATATCTAGTAATAAGAATTTATAGTTAGTATCTAATTTTTTCTTAATAATTTTAAATAATCTAAGTTTTTTATAATTTAATTTATTATTTAATTTTATTATTATAATATTTTTATAAAGTAAATAGATTTTATTTCTCTTTTTTAAAATTAGTTTTTTTAATTTTATTTTATTATAATATTTCTTTATTTTTTCCTAGAGAAATTCTAGTTCTATTTTTATTTTAGTATATAATAAATATAATATTTCTTTTATAAATATAATAGTTAGTATATCTAGTTTATTAAATTCTAATTAATTCTAGAATTTAGATTTATAACTATAGTTTATATATATTAGAGATAGTTAGATTAATTTTTATACTAAACTATTATATATAATTTATACTATTAATAATAATTATATCTAATTATTCTACTTATAGTTAATATATACTTATAGATATTATTCTAGAGTTTAATTTAAATATTCTATTTAACTATTACTTTATAAATAATAAGCTATTAAAAACTTATATTTTATATCTATTTATACTATAAGTAATTATTAAAACTTAGAGATAAATATTATTCCTCTATTTAATATTATTTTATTAGATAATCTATAATAACTAATTATATATTATAAGAATTAGTATATAAAATCTTCTATAGAGCTTACTTCTTTATATAGAATAAAATATTTATACTTTATAAATCTATTAATAACTATTAGAATATTATTATATTCTACTTTAATTATAGATTTTTTAGATTTTAATAATTTAATAATATAATTAAAGAATATTAATTATTATAATTATTTTAATACTAAAACTAGTTTAAGTTCTTTATATAGTTTATATTATATAGATTTAGTTTATATATATATATTATATTCTAAAACTATAATCTATACTTCTTTTTATAAATCTAGATAATTATAATACTATTTAATCCTATTAAATATTTTCTTAACTCTTTAATATTCTAAAAGTAAATATTTATAGATTTCCTTAATAAGTATTATTTTTACTTTCTATTATAATTTTTCTAAACTAGAAATAGTATCTATTTAGATCTTAATATATATTATTTCCTTAAGTATAACTCCTAAAGCTTTTTATACTAAGTATCTTTTATTATTTATAATAAGTAACTATTTATTTATTTTAAATATAGTTTATTTATATTCTAGTTTATAACTAAAGATATTAACTCTTTTATTTTTTAATTCTTTTTAATATATTATTTTATAATTAAATTAGAATAAATATTTAGTATAATAGATTTATTTTCTATTAAGTTATTAGATTATAATAAAATATTAAATATTCTTATAATCTATATATATTTTAATCTTATATATTAATTCTAAGTAGTAATATTTAAATTCTTTAAATATATATATAATAGCTATAAACTCCTTATTATAAATAGAGTAATTAAGTTCTATACTATATAGTTTCTTTAAGAAGAATATTATAGGGTATAATATTTTTTTATTATCTTTTTAACTAAATTATATACTAATTATAAAATCTAAAGTATTAATTTTAAGTTTTACTTTCTTTATAGAGTTAAATATTTATAATATAAGTTCTAAAAGTATTTAATTCTTAATTTTACTAAATACTTTTTATTACTTATTATTCTATTAGAATTCTATTTCTTTTTTAGTAATATTATATAGAGATATAATAATTTTCCTATAATTCTTAATAAACTATTAATAGTAATTAATAAATCTAAGAAAAGCTTATACTTTCTTAATAATATTTAATATTTCTTATTCTTTAACTATAATAATTTTATTTTATTCTATTTATATTTTATTTAGTTAAATAGTATACCCTAAGAAATTAATTTTTTATATATAGAAATAGCTTTTTTCTAGTTCTATTAAAAGCTTTATATTCTCTAGTTTCTTTAAGACCTTATATATATATTTCTTATATATTTCTAGATTATTTAAGAAGATTAAAATATTATTAATATAAATAATTATAAAGATATTAAAATATTCCTAGAATACTTAATTAATTATTTATTAAAAGATTATAAATATATTTATTAATCTAAAAGATATTATAAAGTACTTATAAAGATTAAATTTTATTCTAAATATTATTTTCTATTTATCTCTTTCTTTAATTTATATTAAATTATAAGCTCTCTTTAGATTTAGTATAATAAACTACTATTTTCTCTATAGCTAGTTTCTAAATTCTATAATTAGTAGTAAAAATATTCTATCTTTATATATAATCTTATTTAGCTATTAATAATTAATAACTAAATAGAGTTTACTATTTTTTTTTAGTATAAATATTATAGAGTATTCTATAAATAAAGTTAATAGTTATATATAGCTTTTTACTAATATATTATTAATATATTTATAGAGTATTTATAACTAAAGTTTTATAAAATTATAAAGTTTATAAAAAACTAGTTTCTCTCTATTAATAATAAAAATCTTATAATCCTATTAACTATATTCTAATAAGTTAGTTTTAAGAGTTTCTTTAAATAGTTTATTATAAACTTAGTATTCTTTTAGAATATTTTTTAATTATTCTTCTTCCTCTATATACTTTATCTTAATATACTTATACTAGATATCTTTTTTCTTATTCTATTATATCTTTTATTAGTTATTTATTTAGCTCTATTCCTAGATTCTAATATTAAATAGCTTTAAAAATAGTTTTTCTACTTTCTTTTATTATTAGCTATATTTAACTTTATATTCTTATTATTATTCTTTTATTAGCTATTTCTAATTAATTAGTACTAAGTCTATATCTAAGAGCTATTTTTATCTCTATATTTAATCTAAGATTTATATTATTTATCTTAGTTCTTATTATAATAAGTTTCTTATAATTCTAGATTATAATACTATTAAAACTATAATTACTATATCTACTTATTATTATAAATTATTATTATTTTTTATAATAGTATTTCTAAGTATTAAAAAATAAATATATTTTTCTAATATCTAATAAAATTTTAATTTCTATTAATTCTAATTTAGATATTTAAAAGAATATTATTACTCTATATAGCTAGTATACTAATTAATTAGTAGGTTTATATTTTATAACTATAATAGCCCTAATATAATATTATAATCTTCTAGTAGTACTAAGTTATATATAATATTAAATTTCTTTTCTTAGATTTTAATTATAAGATAATTAATCTCTAAATTAATAATTCTATTATTATATTTAAATTTTAAGCTTTTTATATTAGCTACTATATAGGTTTTCTTTTTCTTTCTTTATAATAAATAGAATTAATTAATTACTACTAATAAGATATAATTTTCCTATACTCTATAATTAATAAATACTATAAGCTAGTTCCTCTTAATTTCTATTTCTATAAAGATATACTTAGAGCTTCTAGCTTCTATTACTTCTAAGGTCTTCTAATCTATTATTAATATTATATTATACTATAGTTTTATTATAGATAGTTTAGATTATTTTTTACCTAGTTAATTTATTTCTTAAGTATACTATATTTATTATTATATTTTAATATCTATTTTAGGAGTTCTTCTAGTATTTTAAATATATTTATATATTCTGAAATATAGTATTAAAACCTTCTTAGCTATTTATTATATTTATTCTATTCCTTAGAAGATATAGTTCTTTTATAAAAGTAATTTATAGCTTATTCTTATTTATCTATAAAGATAATTACTAATTCTTTATTAGATTCCTTATTCTCTATTAATAATACTATTATAGCTTATTCTTAATACTAGTATTTTATTTTCTTCTAAGCTTAATATTATTTAAATATTTATTTAGTAAGGTTCTTATTATTATCTCTATTTCTTATTAAATTAAATACTAATTATTTAGTATATAAATAATTAGAGTACTACTAATTATAATATTATTTAATATACTCTCTATAGCTATAAATAGCTTAATCTTCTTAAGTTTTTTATTTATATTATAGTTTAATTTTTTTATCCTTATAGATCTTATATTATTATTCTTTATATATCTCAGCTAGTATTTTATTAGCTTTATATTCCTTAGGGTATTTTTTAAAATCCTATTTAAAGATAGAATACTAATTAATATTAGATAGTTTATTTATAAAGTATAATATTTCCTTATTAGTATATCTAGATAGTATATTTTTATATAGCTATAGGAAAATATTATTTCTAATCTTCTATTATTAATAGATAGTATAGAAAATATTATAATATATTAATTATAATTCTTTATAATACTTAGTTTTTAAAGTATTTTTCTAATTTCTAGATAGTTTATATAAGCTATTTAGATATTAAATAGTATCTATAGTTCTTTATCTATAGACTATAAGTATTTCTACTATAGCTAGATCTTATTTCTTAATTTTTTATTAGTAGTAGATATAAACTTCCTTATATTCCTTTTATATTATATTTTTTATCTATATATATTATTTCTCTTCCTCTAGTATATATTTAATAAACTAATTATTATATCTAAATACTATTTTATATATTATAAGTAATCTATATTTAGAGTTTATTTACTTTTTCTTATATTTCTTTTTAAGGTTTTTAAATATTCTCTTAATTTATTTTTAGTTTTCTATTACTACTTTATTATTCTAATCCTTTAAATCTTCTAGTATTTTATAGAAGAGTAATATATATATTTTAGAAAATTCAGAAATCTTAATATTATTTAGAGTTTCTTCCTAAGTAATTCTTCTAACTATTCTAAGAGTTTTAGTTTTAGTTTTCCTAGTTATTTCTAACTATTTCTTTTTCTTTTTAGTAGGTTTCTAGTTCTTCTACTTTTTAGATTTTAGATATTAAAATAAGATATATCTAATTTTATTATAGTTATAGTATTTATATTTCTTTATAGCTCCTAGCTCTATAGGATCTATATATATTCTAGAGATTATAGTTTATTATTATAGTTTACTAGTATTAGTATAGTAGTTTATTTATTATTTATATATTTACTACTAGTATTACTAGTTATTAATTTTTATAGCTATAGTTATATAATTATAAATACTTATTAATCTATTTTCTTTATAGAGTTCTTTTTAGATTTCTTTCTTAAGTTAGTTAAAGTAATAAGATATTATATATTTATAATTCTAACTAGTTCTAGTTAAAAGCTAAAGATATTTAGTATTAAAAACTAATACTAATCTAGTTTAAGTAAGTAGATTAATTTTATATTCTGCTTTATACTTCTTATCTTATATTCTAAAGGTTTAATAAAGAACTTCTATAAAGTAATTAAAGTTTATTATAATACTTATAGTTTATTAACTTCTATATCTATTAAGATATTCCCTTATAATAGGTTTAAACTAATTAAGAGTATTTCTCTTAAGTTATAAGTAGATATATATAACTTACCTCTTATTAATATTAAGAGTAATAGGAAAATAATTAAAGTATACTTATAATTAAGTTATAAATCCCTAAAGTTTAGTTTATATTCTATTAAATATCTTAGATACTAATAGCTTAAGTAGTATTCCTAGCTCTTACTTATTAGTTATAACCTAGACCTAAGCTTATAGATTAGTATTCTAAGTAGTTTATTATTCTATTAGATTAGTTATAATTACTATCTCCTATTATATAGTTATAAGATACTCCTAAAGTTAGAGAATTTACTTCCTAAGAAGTTTAATTTTAGTATTATTATTACTACTACTACTACTATTACTATTATCTTTATCTATTATATTATTAGTATATAAAGTAGGTAAATTATTAGTAGTAGTAGGAGTATAGTATTACTAAGCTTATAGAACTATAGTAGTTATAATATCTTCTTTATTATTATATAGTAATTAAAATAAGGTAATTAGCTAAATAAGAGTTATTAATATATAATAGTTAGATAACTTATACTAAATAGAGGTCTAGGATAAGTTAGGGTTAAACTAATTAGATATTATTCTGAGTAGTATAATTAGATTATTATAGACTATATAATATAAGTTATTATTAATATATAAGTATTATAAAGCTAGTAATAATAGATATATAGATAATTATATTAATAACTATCTAAAAAAGTATTTCTATCTAGGTAAATAAATATATATATATACTAATAAATTATTAATACTTAGTAATAATCTATATTTATAGATTATAAGGATTATTATAAGATCTGAATAATTCTATTTTAATTAGTAATAAAAAGTAGGGTTCTATATATAATCTATATATAGAAGTAAAATTTATAATAATAGTTTATTAACTTCTATATCTATTATAGTATTCTCTTATAATAGGTTTAAATTAGTTAAAAGTATTTTTCTTAAGTTATAAGTAAATATATATAACTTATCTTTTATTAGTATTAAGAGTAATAGAGAAATAATTAAAATATACTTATAATTAAGTTATAAATCCCTAAAGTTTAGCTTATATTCTATTAAATATCTTAGATACTAATAGTTTAAATAGTATTCCTAGCTTTTACTTATTAGCTATAGCCTAGGCCTAGGCTTATAGATTAGTATTCTAAGTAGTTTACTATTCTATTAGATTAGTTATAGTTACTATTTCCTACTATATAGTTATAAGATACTTCTAAAGTTAGAGAACTTATTCCTTAAGGAGTTTAATTTTAGTATTATTATTACTACTACTACTACTATTACTATTATCCTTATCTATTATATTATTATATAGAATAGATAGATTATTAATAGTAATAGGGGTATAATACTACTAAGTATTATAAAACTACTCTCTTTATATTATCTAATCTATCTTAGTTATTACTATAAGTTATATAAACCAGACTGATATACTTAATTATTTATATATTAAGTATATCTATATAATACTAATAGTAATATATTCTATATCTAATATATTACCTTCCTATATATATATATTTATTTTATTAAATAGAATACTCCTTTAGATAGTTATTAATATAATTATTTATATATCTATTATTACTAGCTCTATAATATTTATATATTAATAGTAATTTATATTATATAGTTTATAATAATCTGATTATACTACTTAGAATAATATCTAATTAGTTTAATTCTAACTTACTCTAAACCCCTATTTAGTATAAGTTATCTAACTATTATATATTAATAACTCTTATTTAGCTAATTATCTTATTTTAATTACTATATAATAATAAAAAGATATTATAACTATTCTAAGTACTCCTACTTAATAGAATAATACTTAAGAAATATCTACTATCTAGTAGATTATTAAATAACTTATACTTTAAGTTAAAAGTTTTAAGAAAAGAAATATTATAATTAAGATTAAGAAAGACTAAAGGGAAGTTATTTAATTTATATTCTTAGAACTCTTTAATAGAAATATTCAGAAGATTAATAGATTTAAAATCTAATTTTAAATTTATTTTAAGTTTTTTCCTATTAAACTTAAAGATAATAAGAATAAGATTAGATTTATAGGAATATATCTTACTAGTACTATAGAATACTAGTTTTAGATATATTTCTATAACTAATATAAGAACTCTTATAAACTAAAAATATAAAATCAGGAGATTATTAATATTTTTACTAGTTATAATAACTTTATTATTATTCTTATCTCTATATTTAGTAAAATAGATTATAAATAATAAGTAATTAAAGAACTTAAGGAGTTTAGATAAATAGAAGCTACTTTAAAATATATTATAAAATTTAGAGAAATTATATTTTAACTAGACTAGGATAATATATCTTTTAAAGCTATATTCTATAATAAACTAAAAGATAAAGTTAAGAATTAACTCTTTAAACTTAATAAGCTAGAAGAACTTTTAGAATATATAGTTATTATAGTATAAATTAATAACTATCTCTTTAAGTAAAAATAATAGAAAGAAAGAGAATATAGTAGTTAGAACTATATTAAGCTAAGTAATAAATCTAACTATAGAGTATAATAAGCTCTATTACTATCTATAGCTACTAGGATCTATATAGAACTTATAGAGCTAGGGGCTATAGAAAAATAGAAATACTATAACTATAATAAGATTAGATATATATTATTTTAGTATTTAAAACTAAGGAAGTAGAAGAACTAGAAACCTACTAAAAAAGATAAGAAATAACTAGATACTATAGAAAAAACTAAAACTAAAGTTTTTAGTATAGTTAGGAAAACTACTTAGGAAGGGAATTTAAATAAGCTTAAGATCTCTGAATTTTCTAGAATATATATACTATCTTTCTAGAAAATTCTAGAAAATTCTAAAAACTAGGATTAGAAGGGCTATATAGTAATAAAAAACTAATAATAGATTAGGGAAATATTCTAATATTTTAAAATAAAATATAAGGGGGAAAGTATAAGTCTGGAATATAAACTACTTATAATCTATAAGTTAGTATTTAAATATAAGAATAAACTTACTAAATAAATACTAAAAGAGAAGAAATAATATATATAGACTAGAAATATAATATAGATAGAATATAAGGAGATTTATACCTACTATTAAAAGAAAATTAAAGAATAAAACCCTACTATATTAAAAGCTTTAATAATCTATAGTTAAAAGATTATAGATACTATTTAATACTCTAATAGCTTTTTTAGTTTATTAGAAGAATAGAAGAAGAATCTATAAAGGAAGTATTATAAAGAGTTATAGTTAATATACTATAATATTTTCTATATAATCTATTAGTAATAAAAGATTAAATATAATACCTTCCTTTAGCTATATCTAGAGATACTATCTAGATATACTAGTAGAAATATATTATACTTTATATATAAATTATCTAATATTAATTAATATACTATTTTTAAGTAAGATTTAGAAAAGTATTTTAAAGAATATAAACTTAATAACTTACTAGCTGAAATATATATAGAATAGTAATATAAAATCTATAAGGATAAGAAAATTAATCTATAGTATAAGTAAAAAACCTAAGAGAATTAAATAGCTTATAATTATAAAGGGTATATTAAGTAATATTTTAATTAGAAGTATTTAAACTATCTATATATTAAATAAATAATATTTAATTTAGTAAGAAATAAAGAAAATAGAAATCTAGCTATATAAATACTTAAATAGTATTAAGCTTAGGAAAATAATAAATACTAATAATAAGAATAATTAATAATTATATTATTAATAGAAAATAAGGAATCTAATAAAGAACTTAGAATTATTTTAATAGATAAATAAGAATAGACTATAGAATACTTATATAAAGAAATACTATTTTCTAAGGAATTAGATAAACTTAATAAATAGTTAAAAAAGTTTAAATAATATATTTTAGGATATATAGAAATACTAAAGATACTAAAGAATCTTTTAAATTAAATATTTAAATATAATAATAAGTATAGTATATTTAAGAAATAAATTAACTAGATAAAAAATAATCTAAACTATCTATAATAGAGCTATAGTATAGAATAAAATTAATAATAAATTAGAGAACCCTAGGAGTTATTAAAATAAGAAGCTTACTATATATCTTTATAGAAATAGAGATTAAGAGGAACTAGTCTATAGTATTTATTAACTATAGAGTATAGAAGAATTATATCTTACTAGTAGTAATTAACTAGCTCTATCTACTATAGAAGAAAAAAGAAGAGATTTATATAATTATAAATATTAAAAGTTTAAAATTTAAATATAATAATAGAATTATTAACTTAGAAACTAATTATTTTATAATTAAAATCTAAGAAAAGAAATTTAATATTACTTATAACTTAATACTACTAGAAACTTATAATATTATATTAGAGCTACTATAGCTATAAAATATAAATCTACTAATTAATTAATATACTAACTAGATAGAGTAAAGAGATATTCTTAAGTATTAGAATTAGAATTAATAAAAATTAAAATTTTATTAAATACTAGAAAAATATATTTATTTTTTAATATCTAAAAATACTATTATAAAAAATAGTAATAATTTATAATAATAAGTAGATATAGTAATTATAGTTTTAATAGTATTATAATCTGGAATTATAAGAAATTTATTATAATAAAAACTAAGATAAATAATATAGATCTTAGATTAGATATAGAAATAAGAACTACTCTTAGATATAAATTTAGTACTAATTAATTAGGAATAACTAATAAAGAAATAATAGTAAAAATATAAAGTTAAATATAGCTAATAGTAAAAAAAAATAAAAAAACTACCTCTAAAGCTATTTAATATTAGAATCTAGAAATAAAGCTAAATAAGTAATTAATAAAAAGTATAATAAAATAAGAAAAAGAATACCTAGTATAAATATACTAAAATAGAAAATTCAGAAGAAAAAGAATAGCTAAAGAATATTTTAAAAGAATATTAAGTTTATAATAAACTATTTAAAGAAACTCTTAAAACTAGTTTATTAGAATATAGCTAATAGGATTATAAAATCTCTATTATTAATAAAGAGAAACTTATTTTTTATAAACTTTATAATCTTATAGAACCTTAGTTATAGATACTTTATAAATATATTAATAATATATTAGTAAAAAACTATATATAACTATTAACTTTATCTATAGAATATCCTATAATATTTATACTAAAGAAGAATAGTAAACTCTATTTAATTATTAATTACTAATAGCTAAATAAGATTATATATAAAGATAGAATATTCTTACTACTAATTATAGAATTTAGAGACTAATTATAGGGGAAATAGTAATTTATTATACTAGATCTAAAAAGAGCTTATAATCTAATATAAATTAGAGAAAGAAATAAATAGAAAATAGTATTTAGAATAAAGTTTAGCTTTTATAAATACTTTATAATACTCTTTAAACTAATAAATATATTTATAATATTCTAATAAATAATTAATTAAGTACTCTGGAAATATTTTAATATCTTTATAGTTATTTATCTTAATAATATTTTAATCTTTTTAAATAATCTGGAAATATATAAGGAATATATATATAAGGTCTTAAGAAAACTAGAAAATATAAAGCTCTTAGTAGAACTAGAGAAAAGTTATTTCTATATATAAGAAGTTAACTTCCTAGAATATACTATTTAATCTAATAAAATATAAATAGAGTAAGATAAAATTACTATAATTAAGAATTAAGAAATATTAAAAACTATTAAAGAAGTATAAGCTTTTCTTAGTTTTACTAACTATTACTAGTAATTTATTAAAAACTATAGAAAAATAGTTATACTTCTATATAATACTATAAAAAAAGAAATAGAGTTCTAATAGAAAGATAAATAATAAAAAGTATTTAATAAAATTAAAAACTAAATATTTTTAGAATCTATACTATAGATATTTAACTCTATAAAAAAAATAGAATTTAAAACTAATACTTTAGACTTTATAATTAGTATATAAATTAGTTAAAAGAATAATAAGGAAGTACTATACTCTATAGTATTCTTTTTAAAAAAACTATATAATATAAAGCTTAACTACTTTATCTATAATAAAGAATTTATAGCTATTATATATATATTTAAAGAATTTAAATACTACTATCTAGGAATAATATATAAAGTTAAAATATATATAAATTATAAGAATATTTAATATTTTATTATAATTTAATAACTTAATAGAAAATAAATCTATTATATTAAATACTTATTCTAATTTAATTATAAAATAATATATTAAAAAGAATTAAAAAATAGAAGAATTAATATCTTTAACTGGAAATTAGAATATAAATAAACTATATTTAAGATAAATAGATAGCTATTTATTATAAATAATAAAGAATACTTAGTATAGAAAGTCTTAGAAACTATACTTAAGAAAATAGTATATACTAAGATCTAGATAAATACTATTTCTAGTTTAGAGAAATTATAATAGGAAGTAAGAATAATATTTATTAAGGAAATCTATAAGTATTTACTCTTAGAATACTAAAGAGTTAAGAAAATATTTAATAGAATTAAATAATATTATAATTATCTAGATCTATAAAAAGAAATATAAACTATAGTTTTAGAATATAATATATATATATAAATTAAATCTATATAATATAAACTATATAGA